>JACXSJ010001957.1:0-20635 GCA_014851325.1 Pentalonia nigronervosa | reverse complement strand
AGGCTCCCGTTTTCAGTTTCTTTTGAAACCCATTTTCTACAAACGTCGTCAGTGATAGTACTTGTTCGCTACAGCTTCTTCCCTGTCTAAAGCCTGCCTGTTCGACTGGCAGGTGCTCTTCGATTTGAGTTTGGATTCTTGCTAGGAGTACTCTTTCAAATAATTTGTAGACAACGGATAGCAGCGAAATAGGTCTGTAGCTTTTAGGGTCATTATCAGGCTTACCTGGTTTTAATATCGCAACTACTTTAGCTTCCCGCCATTGTTTTGGTAATGTATTGTTATTTTTTACTGATGAAAAGAGTCTTGCCAACCAGGATTTTCCTTTTCTGCCCATAAGTTTAAGGAATTCCGGTAATATACCATCTTCGCCTGTAGCTTTGCCGTTTTTTAGGAGTCTTAGGGCGGTCTCTTCCTCCTCCATTCCAAAGTCATTCATCATTTTGGATTTTTCTGCACATAATTTAAGTTCTTCCTTGTAATCAGTTTTCACCTTCATCTTCTCGGGTTTTTTGGGTTTTATATTAGTGGTCTTGTAAAGAATGGTTGAGATGGAGTTTGGAGAGACTTTGCTAGCTTTCCATGATGTTTGAGCTGCCCCTAGTTTCCTTAAGAGAGACCAGCTTTCCCTACTCGAATGAGTGAAGTCCATCTCATTCATAGCCTGTATCCAACGGTTCCTACGCTCCTCGTCGAGTAGGGCCACGAGTTTGTCGGCTAAGTTTTCTGATGTTAAGAGACAAAAACCTACAACTTCATTCTATCAATTACTATCGACCACTGTGTAAATTATACAAACATAGTATATAAAAGTTAACTATTTTAGGTACAGTAAAACTTCCCTTAACAACACCTCCGAATAGCAAACGTTTTTATGAGTATGGGGACATTTTCACTACTTTTATATAGGAAAACTCATAAATACCGGATACTTTTATGGCCATATTATTTTGATTTTGACAATTTTTATTGTAAATATAAAATAATTGTGGAATCCCTTAATAAATATTTATTTATCTAATCTTACCTTACTATTATACATCATTATACAATTAAAGTTTATCTTATCCGTCCATTATCGCGTTGATGAAAACATTTTCCTAGTTTATATTCTGTGAAGATATCCAACTCGTATTTAGTTGTGTTTGTGATTCCATTATATACGAACGTATTCGTAAACGTATTGTAATATACAATGGCTAGTAAACAAAAAATATTAAATTTGAAAAAAAAATTGAGATTTTTGAATTTCGAGTATGTAATAGAAACATGGGTGTACGTACTAAATTGCTATGCATCAACGTCTTAAACAAGTTAAAGTAACAGATATTTTCAATAAATGTTAATTTTTATTATAAAATTATTTTTATTTACATAATAATATAATTTTAAATAATAATATATACAATTAATATCTGCATTAAAATAATATAAATATACAAATATCATTATTATAATTATTATATAAATAATAAATGTTATATTCATGACGCCTCTGATTCTGTCAACATCTCCATCCTCATTTTTCACCTTCTTTCACTACAAGTCCCTGCCACATTTTATAACGTTTTGTCTGCCCTTTTTAATCTTAGAAAATTAGTTTTTTCTTCTCCCTTCGGTTCAGCAAACACCCGCTTTACTTTCACCGGTCTTCGACAGGGTAGTTGTCTTAACCCTATCCTTTTTAATGTGTACATAAGTATTGTCGGAAAGCATCTTTCATCGCTTGGTCATCAATACCTTATTTATACTGATGATTTGGTTATTTTCACTTCTAATAAGTCTCTGAATCTCGCTATTGAAAATCTTAACCATGCCCTCAAAAATCTAAGTGATATTCTTCTTAGAGTTTCATTTGAAATTGCCCTTGAAAAATCTAAATCAGTTATTTTTGCGCGGCGTAGATACTTAGAACATTTTTATATCATTCTTGACAACAACATTATACCTACCGTTTCTAGTGTCACGTATTTAAGTATTACCCTTGACCCTAAACTTCGATAGTTACCACACATCACTTCGCTCACAGCATTCGCATCTCGATGGTCTAATTTTCTTCGAACTGTAACTGGTACTTGGTGGGGGTCAATCCCTCCAGTCTTCTATCAACATACGTTTCTACCATACGCACCAAACTAGATTACGGTAGTTTTCTTTTTGGTTCTGCTTCCTTCTCGATCTGGAACAATATTAATAAACTCCAAACCTCTTGCTTTAGAACCATCATGGATTACGTAAGATCTACACCTTGTCCTGCTATAGAAGTTGAGACTCTATGCCCACCCTTCAACATCAGATGAAGACTGCTTGCTGGAAAATTTCTTTTGAAATCCTTAACCCATAGTTTACACATCACTTTTTACACATATTACTCATTGCATTTTAATTGGTGCTACGTAAATAAATCAATGCCAGTCCTGTCAGTTATTGCAAATTTACTCTCAGACTTCCACCAATTCATCATAAATTCAGATAAACTTCCACATTACAAGCAATCTTATGATTCTCTTCTTTATTCTACGTCGGTTCAATCCAGTAAACAATATCTGGATCTTTCCGCCAACGATCTCAAAAATATGTCTTGCTCCACGGTTAATGCAGCTTTTTTGAATTGCCTTAACGTTAATTATTCAAACTTCATTGTCATATATACCAACGGGTCAGTTTCTCCTCTTTTTTTTGGTTATGCATTCTATATCCCAGAATTACATGTTTCCTTTACAAATAACCTCCCCCCATCGTCATCATCCTTTACTGCTGAGTACTATGACATAATCGAAGCCCTATTCTTATCTCAAATTTTGCCCCAAACAATTATTTAATAGCCTCTAACTCTATGTCTTGCCTTCAAGTTTTAAATTCCAATCCTTTCAACTCTTATCTATCCCCTTTTGTTCTCCGCATCAAGTCCTTCTTATTCAACCTCATTCAACTACATTATACAATCCAATTCCTATGGATCCCCAGTTATATTAGGATCTATAGAAACGAGTTTGTAGACAACCTAGCAAAATCCAAATCTAATCTTATCTGCCCGCCTTCTACTGTTTTACCCCACTTTGATTTCATCCCTTTTATTAAACGTCACATTTCAAATCTTTAGTCCACCTATTGGAACAACTTACCCGAAAACTACCATAAGGAGACATTACACCAAATATTCCAAAATACACTTGGTTCACTAATCTATATTTACATAGATCACATATTATTCAATTTAATCGTTTACGCATAGAACATTATCTCTTATCTAGTCACGCCTTTAAACTTGGACTAAAGCTATAATAATAAAAAAAAAAAAAATTAATTAATTAATGTTATACGTATGTAGTTATTAATTTCTCTAAGTCATTTTCAAGAATTTATCCCCCCTCTCTCTCTGAATAGTGGACACTTCTAAATAACGGACAAAATTACGGTGATCGAGGGTGTCCGTCATTTAGAGGTTTCACTGTATATAATTTATTCTAATTAACTAATTAAACAAATCTAAGAATACATAAGAAGATAATCTCATGTTATTAACTAACTTTATAGATTGCATCTACAAACAAAACTTCAGGGCACAATGAAAAAATACACTGCATCTCCAAGTCATGAAAGTAAATCGCCTTCAATTCATTACTACAGTTTTTTGAAATGTGTAATGTAACATTAGAATTTTTGTAATGCTCCACTAATATTTTTAATACATTAGAAACAGATGAATTCGAAATAACTAAATTGTGAATATCTCTAAGTGTAACTATTTTATTGTGTGTTCTCATTAAGTCATTCTGTAATATTTTTTTATTCACTTTTATCTTGACTATTTTTGTTGCAATAATTTTTGCGTCAATATCCAATCTTTATTGCTTAGCATAACGATCATACATGATCTAATAAATATATTTTTATACACAAAGTTTAATAGTTAAAAACCAAACTTTAAATTACTTATTTTTACCTTAGTACAATATTATTGTGCTCAGTTACAAAAGATTTAGCGATCAATTTTTCACCTGTTTCATCAGACCTAATTTGTATAACTAAAAGGCATTTCGAACTGTAAGAACTATAAAAAAAAAATATTATAGAAGATTTAATTCTTATAAACAAACCTTTGCTACAGTCTAATCCCTTGAGATTGACTTTTGTATTCTCCTCCATTTACACACACATGGTCTATTTCGGCATACTCTAACTTTGGTATCATTTTAAACCCTTCTTAGCTCCTTTAATAGTTATTGAGTTTGATTCTGTAAAGTTGTAAAAATATTTTGCCTCATAATCATTTAGAGAGTTTTGTAATTCAAGAAAACTTACTGTCAATTTTCAATTCTAGTACATGAGGCTAAAATTTGAATTATTAAAATCATTTTTTTATCATTTCTTACTATTTAATATTATAAATATACGTATCTCTGAATATAAATTACAATTAAAATAATTAATCATACTACATTGTCAGAAATGTTGACATTGGTAAACAAATTATTTAAAGGCATATTGTTATATTATGTTCACTAGTTTACTACACTCCTCTTTTAAATGACAGCATTTCATCAAAATATAGGTAATAATATTGATAAATATTGATTTTAAAAATAATTCACCTTAAACAGGTATATCAGCCTTAGGTATTTTAAAATAAATACATTTGTTAGATTTGTGTTGCACACTAGTTAGTAATGTTAATGTAATGTATATATATATTCTACAATTAAAAACTTGAATTAATAAGTGGATCGCTACTAATAATTATTATATCGTATATCATTATTTATTTAATTTTTTGTTATATAATTGAATTGAATATTAATAATTCGTAATTTATTTCCTAATTATAAATAATATCAATAATACCAATTTATGCGGTTTTAAAATATTTATCAATATTTATCTTATTAATAATTAAACCAAATAGAGGTCAGGACGTGAAAACAAATACTTTTCCGAAAATAACAACTGCCTTCTTAATAATTGATGTGCAGTTTCGAGTCTTTTAGTGTTTGTATGATTTATATTTGTTCGATGGTGTTTTAACTATAAAAACATAAACTTTTTTATTCATATATTTTATGTAATAATTTATTATTTATAAATTAAAAAACACTTGGGCATTGGCGTTTACAATTACGGCCGTGGCCGTGGCGGCGCATTGCGCTCGCTTTATATACATTTAAAGTGACTATATGTGCAATAATCGTAAATCGTAATTATTGCCGTGACGATACGCTCGAGCGCCAGCATATAGCATTCGATGTTGTCCCGTTACAAAATTTACGTACTGCTTTAGAGACAATAAAAATTGTGTAAATCTAAAATAATAATAGTTGTTGCTGTTGCCGTTGTTAAATGTGTGACAAATAGTTCAAATTTCAACAATTTTGTTTACATAATAGGGATGGGTAATTCATGAATGATTCGATTCACTGAATCGATTCAGCTAGATGAACCGATTCAGTGTTGTAAAATGAATCGGTTCATCAGTAACACTGTTTCAAAACTGAATTAGGTAATATGTTTATATATTTATGGTTAAATTTTGTTCAATCTTCAACGACATCTAGTATATTAGTATACTCTATACAATCATTATTTTACGCCAAAAAGCAAAAATACCTGTGCCCATGTTATCATTATTATTTATTTTCAGTTATCATAAACTACACAAACAAATTAAACAACATTTTGCAATTCATTATTTAATAAAAAAAAAAATATTTATGACTTATCGACTTAAAATCAAGAACAAAGTTATGGTAAGTAGTAAGTACTAAGTATACTATTCTTATAATTACATAATAATAATTAACTTATTAGTGTAAAATAATTTAGTATTATAATTGTATAATAAAATTTATTTTAAATTGAAATTTAAAAAAATAATTTGCTCAACCCTTTTACTTGATAATCTGTTTCGTTTTTCAGTAACCACTTGTCCACCTTTGGAAAACACACGTTCACTCGAAACAGATGTACCTTGTATACAAAAACGCCGTTTCATTATTTCAAACAAAGTAGGATAAATATTTTTGTTTTCATTCCACCATTTTAATGGATCGTTTGACCTTGCAATCAAAGGTTCTCGAAGATACTTATCTACTTCGATAATCATTAACGCTTTTGGATCCTGAGACTGAACTATATCAGTAACTTCCAAATCAAAGTCGTTCCAAATTGAATCTTCTTTATTACTCGCTGTCGGTGGTATTGGGTAAGTTGTCAAGTTACATTGCTACACATTTTTTTTCACTAATTATAATTTTTCCTTTGTTGACAATAGATCTTTTGGTGTCTTGAAAAGCAAAATGATTTTTGAATCCATATTTTTTGAACCGAGGATCCAAAAATGTTGCCTCAGCTAACAGCATATCTTTTTCTAACTGACCAAATCTCTTATTTGTTTCTTCAGTTAATTTATGTATAAAGCTGTCTATGCATGGAATTGTCTGATGTTGGGTCATTAGTTTGTTACAAAAGTTAATTAAAGCCTAGGTAAATAAAATAGTTTTAGATATTGTTACACATTTTTCACTACTCATTTCAATAGTTATTTCTTCAAATCGTTTCAGAATATCGCAAGATTTACTTATTATCTGCCGATCATCCGAAGTTAAACTGACATCATAATTAAGATCTGCTAAGGAAGACAATATTGGAGTTTTTAATTCAAAAAACCGTTGGAACATTTGAAATGTAGAATTCCAACGAGTGACTACATCTTTTATTAGTGTATGGACTGGAGAGTAACCTAATTGTTCCTGCATTTGGTTCAATTATTCAGTGGCGATTATACTTCTTTTAAAGTACTCGACAATGCTTTTAACTTTAATTCTAGTTTCTTTGATTGAATAATAAGACTAAGGCTATGGGCAAAGCATGAAACATGTCTCCACTGACATAAGCTAATTGCTGAAGTTATGTTTGAAGCATTGTAAGTAGTACAAGCTGCTATTTTATTTTGCAAACCCCATTGCCTTACAATATTTTGAAGACAGTCTTTAATATTCTGACTTGTGTGTCTCATTGGAAATTTTGCACATGAAAGTAAATATGATTTTAATTCACAGTTTTGATCTATGAAGTGTACAGTAATTGCCGTATAACTCATTTTTAAGTGATGTCCACGCATCTGTAGTTAAGGCAACATACTGTGCATTAACTTCAATATCTGATTGGACTTTTTTGTATATTTCATTATAAAGAACAGGCAATAATGATGTTGAAAGGGTTTTCCTAGAGGGAAGGGAATAACCAGGATTCAACATATTTGCCAGCTTTATAAATTCAACATCTTCAATGATACTAAAGGGGTAATATTCTTTTACTATCATTTTAATTACATGTTGGTCAATTAATTACCTTTTTGATGCAGTTACTGGTTTGCTGAAATAATTAGAAATTTGACATTTCTGTGGACGAATTGATGATGACGGCTGACGATGAAGAAGAGGAGACCTATCTCTATTAGATGTTGAAGTTGATATGACACCAGAATTAGAAGATGTTGATGCTGATAGATTGCCATTGTTATTAGAAGGATCATCTGAGTTATTTTCTTCTACATCAAAATTAGGTCTTGAACGTTTGGACAAATCAGTTGTTGGATGTTTAGATTTTATACGTCTTAATAAATTAGTTGTCGAAGATTGATTAAATTTAAGCACTGTTTTACAAAATCCACACTTAGCTTTATCACTTTTAATTACTGTGAAATAATCCCAAATCACACTGGTCTTACAATTCATTTTTATAAAAAAAAGAATGTAATTAAAACACCGGTAATTTTAATTTAATACACAAACGTATTCAAAAAATATAAATTGACAAAACACAGTACAAACTTCAGTGGTCACTGGTGTGTTGTGAATGATGATTATTTATACAAAATATAAACAAAATTAAAAGTATCTTATCACACAAATCTAACCTGCATGAACATGATTAATCATGTTGCTTATTGTATGTAAACAAAGACATAATTATATATGCATGTTCTGTAATATTATTTTGTGAGTATGGAATAAATGATTTTGATTTAAAAAATTGATATTATAGACTAGAGTATTTTATTTATATAAAATAAATAATATACACCATATCTCAAGATGTTCTGATGTACTCAATAATTTTTCTTCATTAAATATAATAGTTATTTGTTGTCGTCATGCATAAGCGATCAAGTGAATAATTCTATAATTAATAACTGCACAATTTTTATTTTTTTCTCCTGGTCAATTTTTTATGACGGCAACTGAGTTGTGATATAGTATAGCAATTGTGCAAACAATTTGCAATTAAAAAAATAAAATTAAAACTAAAGTATTGTCATTCAAACAACTCAATTTATTTCTAATATAAAAAATATATAAATTATAAATATTTTAACAAGTAATGATTCATAACCAATTAACTTTTATTTATTTAAAAATATTTTAGTTAATAGCTAATTCTATTGATAAATTTATTCCATAAATGTATTTAAATTAGTCGTTTCGTTGTACCCAATCAGTATATATCATGAATTTTTCATTAATTGCAATAATTATATTTTCTTTTTGGAAAAACAATTTAAGTCTTTATTCTTTAGTTATGTGTAGAAGTCGCAATGTCATGTTGGCTTCAATAGCTATACCTATACATTACACAGTATAGATAAACATCCATATGTTTAATATCTGTAACTTTTTTTCAATTATTTTTACTTATATTTTGGTAATACGTAAAAAATGAGTAAGAGTAATATTTTTGAGAGAATGATATATAGATTTTTTTAAATCATAAAAAATTAAAAATTGTCAAAACAATAAAAAAATTTAAATTTACAACTCTTTTTTGTTTATTATTAAAGTCAACCACAGATTCTAAAATAACAATAAATTATATTATTGATATGTCATTCCTTAAAAAAATATTCTCCTTTATCTTTTTCGTGATGGGTGTTTTTACTCTATGATTACTTAAAACTTATTAAAAATGATTCTGTGTAAAAGCGTTTTGTCTGTCTATGTTGATCGTGGGCCACAGAGAGAGAAAACAAATTGTGCGCTGACATCAACTTAATGCGCAAAGCCCTAAATAGCAGTGGGAAGATGAATTTGTTATTAACCTAATTAACCAGGGTTCGAGACCCTTTTTTTTAATATCTTTATTTATTTTTATTGAATATTGATCTTTGTCTTTAACTAATAATGTTTTGTAGCGTCGTGGTGTTTTCTTTTATTTTGATTAAACGTTTACGTAATTACGTTATAATCATAAGATTCAGTTAAGTAAATCATTCATATTTTATCTGAATACTTGTAGTTGAGTAGTTCATTGAATCGAGATAAATCAACTGAATCGACTCACTCCACTGATTCATATTTCCCATCCCTATTACATAATATTAAAATAACGTGACACGTCATTTAATCCGACAAATAATTCAGTAGATAATAACCCGACGACAAAATAACCAGAATCAAAAATATCCCTTGACAACGATAACCGCCGATAATCAGTTTTCTGGTTTTCGTTTTGTATGAGGTGTGTTCAGAAAGTACCCGGAATTTTTTATTTTAATGGGTATGGAGAGTCCGATAGTCAAAATTTTTTTTTATTATGTTAGTATACATGCCCCTAAAGTATGATAACATTTTCAGCTATAATCACTGTTTACTTTGTCTCTGGTAGTCTTTAAGGTACGTGTTTTTATGTGCTCGGCGATTTTTGATCGTTTAAACAATGGAAGAATTGAAGAGTCAAAGGATTTGTATTAAATTTTGCGTAAAAAATGAAATAAAGTGTAACAAAGTGTGTGAAATGTTACAAAAAGCCTATGGTGAGTCTGCTATGAAAAAAACAAGTGTTTACGAGTGCTATAAGCGTTTCCAAGATGGCCGCGAAGACGTTGAAGATGACGAACGCTCCGGTCGACCCAGCATGTCAATAATCGATGAAAATGTGGAAAAAATGGTTATGAATGATCGCCGAATCACAATTAGAGAAGTTGCTGATGAAGTTGGCATATCGATTGGTTCATGTCATAACATTTTTTCAAATGTTTTGGGCATGAAACGAGTGGCAGCAAAATTCATTCCAAAACTGCTGAATTTTGACCAAAAAAACAATCGCATGAACATCGCTCAGGAGCTGCTAAATGACGTCAACGACGATCCAAGTTTACTTGAAAGGGTCATAACTGGTTATGAAACATGGGTGTACGGTTATGATGTCGAAACCAAAGCACAATCGTCTACCTGGAAGCATTCAACGTGACCAAGAGCGAAAAAAGCACGTCAAGTTCGATCAAATGTCAAGGTTTTGCTTACTGTTTTCTTCGATTTTAATGGCATAGTACATCAAGAGTTCTTACCACAAGGTCGTACGGTTAATAAGGAGTATTACCATGAAGTTATGCGACGTTTGCGTGAAGCAATCCGAAAAAAACGCCCCGATTTATGGAAAAACAATTCATGGCTTTTGCACCACGATAACGCACCTGCTCATTCGTCGTTGCTTGTTCGTAATTTTTTGGCCAAAAACAATACCATAGTCATGCCCCAACCTCCATATTCACCAAATATGGCTCCGTGTGACTTTTTCCTGTTCCCAAAGTTGAAGAGACCCATGAAAGGACGGCGTTTTTCCTCGATTGAAGAAATAAAAGCCGAATCGCTGAGAGTGCTCAAGGACATGCCAAAAAGTGAATATCAAGAGTGCTTTGAAGATTGGAAAAAACACTGGCATAAGTGTATTATATCTAGGGGGGACTATTTTGGAGGGGACCACATTGATGTAGACGAATAAATAAATATTTTTTTGAAAAAACGAAAATTCCGGGTACTTTTTGAATACACCTTGTATATAACATGACCTAATCTATACGGCTTTATTAAACATTTTTTTTAACATTATTTTTAATAAAATTAAATATGTCACTCAAATTTGTTAAAAGTAAAAAAAGGCAAAAAACTTTTATTATTCAATGAATATTTATATAACATACATCAAAAATACGATCAAAAAATTGTCTGCCGTTGCATGGAGTATAAGCAATTTTCTTGTAAAGGCTAATGTCATACTACAACAAACAGTGAATCAGGTATTAAATTTTTTTTTTTTAATGTAATTATAATTGTAAAGAATGTCTATAAGATTATTAATTCTGAATGTACGAAAATTATTACAATATACACATATAGTTATTACTTATTATTGCTACATTAATTTTATTCTTGAAAAAAGATTTCGAAACACCACGGTAGCATAGTAGGCAAGCACTTATGCAATTAATATCACAGATCTAAGTTCGAATTTGCCCAATATTTTTTTTTTTTTATTATTATATTAATAATATAATATTTATTTAATTAATATATTTATATATTTGTTTAATTAATTAAGAAATATTATACATTTCTGAGAAATTTGAGTTAAAATTTCTGTAGAAATAATGTAAATTACTTGTACTTATGACAGTACACTTAATTTTTAAGAAAAAATCATACAAAATCACATATCAATTTGTAAAACTCTAAGTAGACTATTGAAAAATACGATAAATACAAATGTTATAAATCAAAACTTTAATTCATTCTCAATTAATTTATTTTGAAGATAGAGCTATACTTTCAGGGTCAAAGTTGCTTAAAAAAATTTACATAATTCAAATTTGAACTCAAAAAGGGGGGTGCCATTAAAAAAAAATATTTTGTTGCGCATGCGCAGAATTTTTTTTTTAAAAATTAAGATTTATCAAAAATAAATGTAATTTTTTGTCCTTTATGCGTTAAAAAAATCCCGAATTGAATACAAGGTCATGCCTTCGAAATATTTTGTGTTACCTTTATCGTTGAACATACTATATTTATCATAGAAAATCGATTATATTATTACTGTTAATAATTTTAATAATAATTTTAAATCATTGTATATTTTTATCAAAGAAGTATATAACTAATTAAATTGCTATTATAATACTACCTACATTAATACTTGAATTTTATCAGTATACTATATACATCATATATGATTTAAAAATACTGGACATTTTCAACCCGGTTATGTTGAGTACAGGATATTTTTGCAACGGATTTAGTGACGAGGATCATTAAGATCACCAGATATTTTTTATTGGATCAAATTTTATGGAACCATAAAATAATTACCTTACCACACCAAACTGTACCTATACACCAACTGCCAGTTAAATTAGGTTTTTTAAATTTTTAAATTCTCATAATTTACTTCAAAGTTCAAAATTAAAATATCAAAAAAATGTCATCAATTATGATGTCCTAGAATCTAGTTAGTTTACTTACCTTTAAGTTTGATAATAAGTCAATCCCCTCTGATATTAAAAATAACAGAGTAAAACAGTTGATATTCTTTTTAATGTAAAATTTGAAATATTATACATTAGTAAGACAGAGGTGATACAGGTGAAACATCCTCATAAATCTTAATTGTAAACCATAAATTATACAATGTATGCAATATATACTCAATATACAAATTGAAATACTTTAATATGCTTATTATAGCTTAATAAAACGGACTAGGGTGCTCAGATATCCTATATTTTACAGGAACATCCTGATTTTTGATCAAGTGCCCTGTGTTTTGAGAAATAATCAAAAGATATTAAAAATGTCCTGTATGTTGTTTTAATGTTCTTTTTTTTTATTATATCTAGAATATCTAGTTTCAATAAAAAAAAAATTATTTTCTTTAATCACGACACTGATATATTTATCAAGTTTCAATAAATTTTTCTTTTTTAATAATTAATTAAACAAAATTACAAAAATTTAACAGGTCAACATATTATAAAAAATATGTATCTATTGATTTCAATTCGTTTAAATTTAAAATGTTATTTAAAATTAAATAAAATTTATAAGTTGTTTTATTAATTATTAGTTTATTCTTAAATTGTTACAACATTAAAGGAAATGTTTTAATTTTATCAATTAAACAATTTTATAAAAATACATTTGTTTATTATGTCCTTTATTTTATACTTACATAGTTACCAATATAACACGTGATAAGTTTTAACTTTAATTATTTCAAGAATTATTAGGTTACTTTTCTCTATAATTTATGTATGATAAGATTATGTATATAAAAATGAAAAAGTGAATTTGTTCATCATTGGTGGTGGAGATAAGGTAAAAATATATGCATATGCAATATACTATATGTATATACAAGTTTAATAAGCTTGTCCTATATTTTTATTTTAAAAATCTGAGCCTCCTACACTGGATTCAATAAATTATACTGTACAACACTTCGATTACAAATTTTATTTAGCCTTAGATCACTAATTAAGTTTATTGCTTACTGTAACCACTAACACATTTGTAGATTTTATTGTACAGTCAGTGAAAATTTCCTCAACAACTTAAGCATTGCTATTAGGTACATTTTGACTTTTAATAAAAAATACTATTTGACTTATTGCTTGTCATATATAAATATATAAATACATTCAATTCTATAACCTTACTTTTTACTTCTATTTTTTAATATAAGTAATCACCCTTTTACTAACCCATTTACAGTTGTTATTTAAATATTAATTGTTCTTATATTATCTAAAATTGAAAAACCATCTTTAAATAGGCATTTTATTATTGTTACCAGAAATTTGTAATTTTTTATTTTAACTATAAACGAAAAGTACGGGTTGATGATTTTAGTTTGTAATTTATGTAATATTATACATGGATGATTAGAGTTCCCAGTTAAAAAATTAAAGTTTGACACAATTTCTGATATACTTTCAAAATTTAAAATCTCCAATGTATACTTGACAAAATTGCTGTATTAAGTTAAAGATTTATTATTTTTTAAAAATATGATCATTATGTTTTGTGCCTCTCTAAATATAATTTACTCATTCATCTTACATTTATAATTTTAAAATACTGTATCATTATTTTTATTTCCAAAATTTTCAACTACTTTTAAATGTTCTTCAAATTGAGCCTTTCGATAATATTGTGCATTTTCTTAAGAACCAGTATCTATACTCTATTAAGAATAAGAACGGTATCAAACAGTGACCAGATTTTGTCAGCGGTGGTCAGATGCTTCTTCCATCAATGCTGGCACGCAAGGCAAAGCTTTGGAACAAAGCTATGCCCGTGTACACAAGTCAGCCTCCGGTACCGCTCTTAATCTGAATAGAGTATAGCTATAACCCTGGTTGATACAACAGTGTTATTAAAAACCAATGTAAAGAAACAAAGTGTATGATGAAAAAGTATATTGATTTAAATTATCTTAATATTATAATATTGTAATAACTTAATACTAAATGAATAAAAAATGTTTTTAATTATTTAAGACTTTAAAAAGTCAAAAACATTATTAAAAAAATGTGTATATAATAATGTTTTTACCAATGATATACATTTCCCTATTCCACCAAAATAAATATTAACCGATTTCTACAATTTATAAAAATAATATCTATAAAATTAAAATCTAATATATTATAATTTATTATAATATACAGTTTTGGTATTCCACAATAGTTTAAAAATCCACACTATGAAAATAGTTAATTTAGGTACTCATTATAATATTTATTTGATTCTTAGAATATTTTCCTGGAATAAAAGAAAAATAGCGGTGAAATTAATATAATTGTAAAATTAAAAAAAATAAATATTCTAAATTTATTTATTGCATTTACTTTAATGATATAGATGTCCTCAGTGGCGTACATATAGGGGGGGGGGGGTTCAAATCCTTGCCCCAAAGCAAAAAAAAAAATTGTGATATTATTGATGAATTGTAATATATTCGTATTTTCATTGTTACGCTCTGAACTTAAAATATACAACTATACAAATATTATAATAATTTAATAATTATATTGATAGGTGTTTGAAAAGTTTTTTTTTAACTATGCTGTTTTTATATTTATAGCTACAATTTATTCACAAATGACCATGTTAAAAATTTCGTTCATTTTATTCTATTCTGTCATTGGAGAAGTTTATGTTAAATGTCAAAAACTTAAAACTATTCATTATAAGTATAAGTAAGTATTTAGATAAACTAATGATATGACTGTTAAAGGAATAGAAAATTTAATCCTAGAAAATCTTCTAACAATTTGATAATAATATTCAATATTTACATGGGCAAAGATTGACGGGGTAGCTGCCTTTGGATAATTTAATGGTGTCCAGATTCAGATTAAAGAAATTCACCCAAATGCACTATATTGTTTAGCCACTTGTTAAATTTAGCTGTTTCTAAATCCTGTAGTGTACCAGTCATACACAGTTGTTTTGGAACAATAATTTAAATCAGAGATTTTTTTTTTTATTTATCCAAAGCGCAAATCATTTATAATTTAAAAAATAGAAAACTTATCAGAAACACAATCTAAAAAAACGCTAAATAAAAGTTGTGAACTCATTTAATTGAAAGATACCATGCCATTCATGACTTTTTGGAACTCTTTAAGTATGTTGAAAAAATGTTGGAAGATATTTCTGAATGGAATGACAATAATACATCTGAAAAAGCAAGAAGACTTAGAATCTATATGTTGAATTTAAAATTTATTATTTGCTTATTTGCTTTAAATAAAGTATTTTCATTAGGTTTAGTCTTATCAAAAGTTCTTCAACAATCAAGTATAGATCTCAAAGAAGCTGTCATTGACACAAAACAAGAACTTGAAGAAATTAGATTGTGAATTCTGAAAAAAAATTTGGAGACATTTTTGAATGTTTAAAATCATTGGCCAAGAAAATTGACTTCGAAATAAACATGCCAAGAATATCAAAAGGACAAACCAACAGGTATAACATTCAAACAGATGATCCAGAAATATTTTATCGAGTATACTGATATTCGATACTGATAATTATTCTATACATAGACAAATTTATTAACGAATTGGAAGAATAATCTACATCACCAAAATACATTGGAAAAACTTTCATTCCTTATTTAAAGAAAGTGGTTATGAAGATTTTATATCTTTTACAAAACAGTATAGTGAAGATCTGGAGGATATTGAAAATCATGATAAGGTATTCAAAAATCAGTTCAAACTTTGGCAACAAAACTTAAATCTATCAGAAGTAGATGAACAAAAAATGCAACGGACGCTATTTACATATGTAATGAAACCATGTACCGAAATATTTTTAAGTTACTTAAAATATTAGTAACTCTACCGGTTTTTTTTGCCATTAATCAAAAACATTTTCAACTTTCAAGAGAATAAAAACTTGTTTACTTCTGAGTTATGTTTAATATAAATAATAATATTGATGATTATAATCAACTTAATTTAATGTTGTATTTAATTTTAATAGGAAAGACTTAATGGTCCAGCTATGCTTGATCAACAAAAACGATTCAATTACTCCTGATAAGTGCTAGTTGAACTATCCAATAAAAAAAGAAGACTAGAATTTTTATTATGAATAATTAATAGTATAATATATATAATATCCTATACATACTATGTACATATTTAATAGCATTTAACTGCTAAGACTTATGTAAACCTTTGTATGTATTTGTTTTGTTATTTTACCTATTGTTAAAAAAATGGGTAGTTTTAAAGGAAAGGTTATTGTATTGTTAATTTTTTTAACCCCCCCCCCCGCCTCTGCAAAGGAAGTTTGAATGTACGCCTCTGGATATTCTTTACAGGATACATTTATTTATCACTATTGTAAAATACCAATTACCAATACTACACATTATTAAATCAATTTTCAATACAATAATTATTTTATTTTTTAAATGTTATAATTTATCACTTTTGATGAAAAATAAAAGATACACTTTTGGTGTTGAAGTGTATTGCTTTAAAAATTAGTATTAATATATTAATTAGTTGATAAAACATATTATTATTTATATTATTAATTAGTACCTATTGGTACCTGCATAGCGCTATATTTTTCAACAAACCTAATTCACTCTCAAAACATTATTAACGGTTCTGCAAACGTTTGTAAACCCATGCTCAATTAATTTCTGACAAAGTATTGCTTCAAAGTCTTCTTGTGCAAGTCTTTGATCCCGATCGTTGTAAAACTAAGGAAAAAATATAATAATAATTAATTAATTATTATTATTATTAATTTTTTATAATTAATAAATTTTTTATGAAATGTTTAAATAATCAATTACATCATCAAATACAAAAGACGGTACAAAACGTGGTCCATGTGTTTTATCTTTGGTATCTATTTCAGCCGCCAACATAAGCAAATAGCCTTGTCGGGTAGTAGCACATGTATGAATTCTATGTATGCTGAGTCCAACGTGACCAGCGCACTGAAACATGTGTATAATTAGTTTATAAATGGAGGAAAATAGATAACTACATTTCTGCACAATAAGGGTAGAGTTTACCATGTCATTAATTAAATCACTGTAATTAATTTGTTAAATTTGAATACAATAATAAATCGTTGCATACGAAATACAGTTTTCAGCAAAGATGGCTTGTCAGCCTGTACTACTTAGTATATTTTATGATATATTTATATTACTATTATAGTAATAGGGTAGGATAAATAAATGTAGAATCGGATGAATAGGTTTATGGTATAAATAAATTATTCTCAATGTTTGGAAAATGTTATTGTATACACAAAATAACTAAAATCATTTAAACACCTAATGTTGTCTAAATTTGAAAAATACCAAATAAAAAAATATATTTAATTAATATTTGGGTTTAGTAAGAGCTACTTATGAGAAATCTTGTATTATATTTTCAAGTCTTAGAAATAAAAAATGAAAATTTTATGAATTTCTAACTATAAAAATATTTTCAAATTTTATGATTTTGATACTATAAAGATTAATTATTTTTTTATTCAAAACATAACTTTCTAAGATTAATATTTTTTTTTACAAAATTATTACTAAATACTTTACTTCCTATGATTTTTATTATATTTTAAAATTAATTAGTTAATAATCAATAATAAAAATGTATTTTAATTGAATAAAATATATTTACTTTTTCATCTGCATGTATTGTATTATCAACATGTTGTAATGCACAATTCAAGTATTCCATATGAGCTGTAGAATTTTCAGGAAATTGGTTAAACACACAGTTATGTATTGTATTAGCACGACACTCAATGTGGCCATTCTGACAATAGAATCCAACATTTGTGCTCTAAATTCAAAAAAAAAAATGCAAATTATAAAACAGTACTATAGGTTACAAATTAAGTTTTAATGTTAAAAATAATATATTACCTACACTTGTTTAAATTAAAAATATATAATCGTTTAATCAAAGACCGTTAAATTATAAAATTTTATAAGTAATTTATAAAAGTAGATATTACTATAATAGTAATATATTTAAGATGAGAATAATGTAAAATATAAAAGTAATTAATAAAAGGTACATCATTTTTGTAACAATGTTAAGTTTAAAAGTCTATATTTTAAAATTTATAATTGTAATTTTATAGTACCTGGTTCATTACCACTCACTATTAATTAGATTTATACAATATGAAAATTATTGTAATAATAACCCTATATAGATGCTTTAAATTGTACAATAAATATCTATAATGAATATCAGAGCATGAAATAATTTTTGGTTTAGATATCTGGTGACTTAAAATGTGCCAAGGGGAATTAAAAATAACGATTAATAGCATGATATTGTCTTCATGAAAGTACATTTCAATATTTCATCATTATTTAAACTTTAAAAATAGGTTCTTAATATCTATTTAATAAAAATTGCAATTCATTATTGAACCATAAAAGTATACAACAATTATAATAATGTTTGATGATAACCTTGTATTAAAATTTCAAGCTTTACACGAGTTACGTAATAAATTACTATTTATCTGTTTATTAATACTAGAACTGTTTAAAATGTAACTATTAAAAGTAAATAAATAAAATATCATAAACAAATTCAATTTAAAGAATAAGTCCATTATTTTTCATAATTTTATATAATGTTAATATTTCATATTTAAAATAGCAATTAACTATTTTTCTTAGTGTGGTATGGGTTGCATAACCTTGTGTTTAACAAATTTACTTTTAATTAAAATTGATGAATGATGTTAACGATTGTTCATTTCAAAGTTTTAGTATAACATTTAATATGGATGTGTACTTTATAAATAATAATAATAATAATAATATATAGGAACTCACATAGCCTTTACCGAATGGCACCAAGTCTAAGAGAACATATTTTTGTATTTTGCGGTAGAGTGGCTTGAGTTTTGTTAAAATAAAATGTATGCTTTCTGTAGAACGAGCACTGTAATAAATTGACACAAACAACTAAAACAAAAAAATTAAATGATTATCAATTATGTACAATACTTATACTTTAGTATTAAATATTAATAAATACATTTAAATAATATGATGTGATATGTGAAATAATTATTAATAGATGTTAAAATAATAATGGTTTTTTAAAAAGCGAAAAACAGCATTTGTGTGATATTTTAAAGTAATACCTATGCTAGGTAGGTATAACTAGGTGTCTAATGTAATAGTAATAATAAAAGAACTTCACTTAGGAAAATTTAAATGTCATAATTTACTTTATTTTTCTGAGGTATTTGGTCACCCGTTGTAGTATTCATTACGGCAATACTCATTGCGCAGATTAAAAATGAAATGCAAATCTTCATGTTGATCGTGATGAATCGTCGTTGCTCTGGTGCTCGTTGTAGCTTGTACAATGATAAACTGAATTGTAGTCGATTGTGGGTATAGCTTTGGGGCATATTTTATTTCACCCTTCGTTCTTTTCCAGCTGTCCGTAGCGCGAGAACAATAAAACCGGTTTTTTGTTAGACCATCTACGTGTATATATTACACCAGCTACATTCCACAGAGGCTACAGAATAAATATGGCAAAAATGGTTGGTTAGATTTATAAAATGTAAAACCTTCAGTATTTAATATAGTATTTGTATTATACCTCCCTTTTATAGTCAATCTTTAGCTCGGTTTGAAAGGTTTTTTATTCATTCGTACCACCTGTTCGTATTTTTACTTGAAGGGGCGTGATGTTGAATGTTAATCCTTAGAATTCCTATAAACTTACTATATACAATATGTTATTTGACAACGGGGCCATCTGCAAAATTCCTGTTTAGTAAACTATTGTTAAAGAAAAAATCATGTATCTGTATTCTATAGAAAAACCAGTGTCCTGACAAAATGTACATACGTGGCTACGTTTGCAGCTGTTTACAATTTTAAAGAATTGAAGACAGTTCAAGATATTCGCTATACATTGTGTTTATCAAAATAAAAATTGAGTAGGTATCATGTTGCTCGGGTACATTTTGTGTATATTATGTAAATCAAAGCCTGAATATTTTTTATTCATATGTTGAGAACCCTTGGTTGTAGCATTAAGGATATATTATACATTAGAATATTTTAGCCATGTAAGCACATTGTTTTTTATATTTTTTATATATGATTTTAATTACGACGTAATCGCAGATAGACGTATGTATTTGAATAGTCAATCGTAAAGAACCAGCGATTCCGTTAAGTTTGATGTAGTATTCTTTATTTTATAATGGTGTTTTAGAGAATGAAATAAATAAGTAATCTCTTAATACAATTTGTCGTGTGTTGAATATTC
>JACXSJ010001956.1:40832-63382 GCA_014851325.1 Pentalonia nigronervosa | reverse complement strand
TTAATGATTTTAAAAAAAAAACCAATTTGCCGACAACTATGAGATTCTATTTACTATCTAGTTATTTTATTATTATACTTATCACATAATTATTGACATCGATAAATATATTATATTTATAGAATATTATAAATAACTTAAAAGTTCACTGGCCACTGTAATTTTTGGATAAAAATTATGATTTTGGTTTGTAGTATTATTTCATTGCGTGAACTTGAACATTACAGTGCAACATATAACACAATATACGTATGCATTTTTTATTTTATTTTCTCCGCTGTTATGGAATGGTTTAAAATGAAATCGGAAAAAAAATTAGGACTTACTTATAGTGAACAATTTTAAACATAGAATATATCGAAAACATAAAAAAACGAGTACAATATGTATAATATTTAAATATTTATAAGTTATAAATGAAATTAAAAGCCAGCAGCAAAATTTTGAATTGCACATTTTATCGCAAAGTAGGGGAAATTCAAAACAAAAATCAAATTTAAAATTTTGTAAACTCTAAGAACGTTTAATAAATTTAAAGAAAGGTAATTATGTAAAATAATATATTTTTTTATATTTTATATACACATATTTATATATACTTTTTAGGTTAAGAGACAACAAAATTATTTTAATTGAGTATGTTAATACAATAAAATACTATATTCGCTTATTATTTTTATATTATTATTGACAGGTATATAAAATAGTATATATTTATTTTATTTTATATTATTATATTACATTATATTTATTTTAATTTTGTATTATATACATAAACATGTATATAAATAAATAATTTTATGAAAACGAGGGAATACTGATCTAACTTAACTGGGAGTTGACAAACTGTAAATTTATTACCATAATACCAATATATTTTAATATTTTTAGTATTCTATATATTATATTATTATGTACTTATTGTTATAAGTGGACACTGACTTCACAAATTTCAAGGTCATTCACTATACCCTATAACTAATATAATATTAAATAGGTATGTATTTAAATTTTAAATGTACTTTAAACATTTATTATATATACAGAATTATTAGTTATGATAATAATATATAACAGCTTTGCAATCTATGTTGTAAATTAATTTTATTTTGTTTCAATCTGTGCATATCCACATTTTGTTAAAAAAATTCTACACTGGATTCATTATAACAGACAAACTATATAATATATATATAATGCATCTAGTTGAACATAATATTGTTGTTAATTTGTTTAGATCAATAGAAAAAAAAAACAATTTTCTCCAGATATCATTCACTCGGGATATCAATTGATAGAAACAAACGAGAATAACGTGGAAAATCGATATGTTTATATATCATATATATATTATGAATTATGTACAACGCTATAGTAATCGTATAGGTACCTATATTATGTGCATTTTAAAATCAGTGTAATATAGTATGTGGAATTTAGGTAGGTATACAACTTGAATTATCATAACATTTACGCATATCAAACAAACGCACATACGTATACATATAAAGGCATAAATTCTCATAATTATACCACATATAAATATAATAGGCGTGTAATAAATAATACTATAATAACGTATTGTTTTGAAAAGTATTTAGACTGCAGTTAGTTTGCGTCCGTTAATTTACTTTTAGTTTATATTGTTGCACTGAATGGCAATATGTTTAACCTTGGTATTCTTTATAATTTCTAAAAATTTTATAAATTATCTGGCCGAAAAGTTTATATCATATTATTTATGAATAAATAAATTGTTTAAGCATTATATAATGATATTACATTACATCACTAATCTAATAAGTACAATACCGATAATGTACAGAAACGTTAAAAACACTATTAAACATAACTAATAGTACCTTCATGTAACTTTTAGTTAAATACATTTGTGAATTTCAAAATCCAAAAAAATATATTATCGTTATTATTTGTTTTACTAAAGTCATTAATATTATAAATATTTACAGGTATAAATAATTTATTAAAACATTATGAACTTGAATGTAATTATCAATATTATACAATAATTGTTTATTTATTAAACATTTACACCAATTATTTTATTTATTTATTTCTAATTTATGCCTTATAAGGCATTTTGATAAGATGTTTATAAAAAGTACAAAACATATTATTTAAAAGTAATAAGTGTAACAATTGAGTTTAGAAATATGAACTAAAATTAAAATACAAAAGAAAGTGCTAGTACCAAATTATAGTTTAATAAAAATCGCCTAACAATCGCCCAACAAAACCCGAAATTGTGTACACCGGACCAGTTGTAATATAATAGGGTCGTTTGTTGTATCTATGCGAGTAATTAATGTTTTGGTAAATAATCGTTAAGGTTTGCAAATGTTTCACCGCTGACATACTGACTCAATTTAAAAGATCATATAATATGAGTAAATATTTCAAATGGAAATTTGTGAAAAGACTATTTGTTTGCGGGACATTTTGATTTTGTAAGTACAATAATAATAATTAAACACATTCTAATTAATGCGACAAATTACAAATTATCTTTGGTCAGGAATTCCGTTTGCAAATCCACGACAACTCGTAAATATACTTTACGTAATAACACTGTATTACGTAAACTTTACAGTACCTACCTCATTTACCACAGGCTGTCATCAAATGGATTTACGAATTGTAATTACGATTTTTCTATTAAAGGAGACAACATTCAAAATATTCAAAAAATTTTGATTAAGCATTCTGATGTCTAAGGTAGGTATAATTCATAGATATTAAGTTTAAACTTATTCTCAAAAGTGATTAATGAACTACTTTTCAGTCAGATGTCTTAAGGGGGGTGTTTATTTTTAGTTTCTGTATATCTATCTTTAAATGAAGCACGAGCGTTCTTTTCTTAAAAAGAATTTAATAAAGTCTTATTAAAAACACCGGTATAGATCGACTTGACAATATTTTATTTTAAAATTAAGTTATTTATTAAGTACTCATCATAATTTATTCTTACTTCTGACTAATCTTGGACGTAAAATAAAATTGGTTTATGATTTTACATTCACAAATTCATAATTAACATTATAATATATAATATATGTTATATACTAAAAATGTGTTTAAAACTAATTACTTACTACTTATTAGTTGTAATAGTTATGTATAATATTAATTTGGTATAGATATATTATATTTAGATAAAGTGATAATAATTACCACATACTTAATTTTTTTCCTGTTAAACAAATCTAAATAACATTACGTAGGTATCTAGTGTATGTAGGTATTTGAGTGGTTAGAAGTTCGGACCTAACACTTCACTAAATCTACTGATAAAACAATTCTAGGTTAAAATATCCAAGGTCAAAATACATAAATTAAATAAAGTGTAAAAATGAAAATATATAACAATAATAATAATTAATTGAGAACTTGCTAAGTTTTAAAATCGATTGTTTCATCAATATCAAAATAACAAAAATATTCAATAATACACTATACATAGGTACATATAATTAATATCATAAATCACATTTGTATCTAACTAGATTTTAAATATACTAATTTCTTAGAAATATGATTTGTATAAAATTTCAAGCTCTGGACACATATGCGTATGTCACAAAAGTATACACCGTGAGCTGAACTTGGTTAATCACTTTGGTATAATTTGATTAAATTATATTATAATTATAGGTCAATACCGACGTAAAATTGTTAGAAGAAAAAAATTATTTTGGTTTATATATTTTGACTTTGGATTTTTCGAACAAATACCGTTAGTTGTACATAATAATAATAATATGAGTATTGTGGATGTAACAAATAACTATAATAACTAAAATGAAGTACTTATTAGGTTTTAGGTAACTGTATAAACTAAATATTTATAATTTATAAGATATTTTTGTAGATATTCGTCTTTTCACCTGTTAAAAATTACTATTCCCAGTCTTTCAGGATCTTATTTATTTATCTAAGTTTATACCGTATACACTGTCATGCATAAATACACATTGGTTAAATTAATATTTTATTATTGAAAGTCTATATAATAATTTAGGTACATTATAAATTTACGACGTGCTAGTAAAAATTCAAATTTAAAGTTTTTTTTTTTTATTTTGGAAAAATATAATTTGTAAATATTTACAATAACAATTTGTGATACCATATATATTATATTTAATTGACAGGGAAAAATTCACTAGAAGAGAAGCCTTCCCCTGAAAGTCGGAAGTACGCCTACTTAAATTTTAAGAGTAAACACATTTTCTAATTATTTAGTTATAATTCAGAATAAAATGTGGTAAGTATACTGTATAGTGTATATATATAGTTAGTTCTTAACAGGCACTTGAAGTTAACACTTATCCACAATCGTATAATAAATACCTATAATATAGTTATTTACTTATTATTTGTTTATAAGTATACTTACATTATTATTACATTAAAATTATTTTAAACGACTATAGTTAAACGTATTTCTAAAACAGCTTAATTATAATATTAATTTTATATATGTTTTTTGAATATCAATAAATTGACGTAACATCATCGGACGTAACCAATTTTATTGAATTAGGTATTCAATTTTATAATTATAATAATATAAATACATACTAAGTTTGAAAATCAATTGTTCCATAAAAATCAAAGTATGGAAAAAAAGTTTAAAAAATATGCAATAAAAATCCTACATACCTACCTATTATTATCATACAGTACATTTGTTTTTAATTATATTTAAAATATAAGTACTATAATTTAATAAAAATATGGATTACATAAATTTCCGAGTCCTGAACTAGTTATTATTATACCGTAAGATGGGCTTGATGAGCTTTAATTATTTATATTATTATTATAATTATTAACTTATAACTTATAAGCCAATACTAATATAATATAATCCTTAGAAGAAAAAATTATTTTGATTTGTATATTTTGACCGAATACCGATATAACTGTGGCAAAGTTGATCACACTATATGTGCTGAATTTAATGAATATGTCTTATGTTTTTTTGGACTTAAAAGTGTAATGAAAATTCAATTTTAAGGTGTATAGTTTGTATATATCTATACCTTCAAACGGTATAAATAATATAAATATGCATTTACAATAGAAATAACATTAAACTAAGACTGAACCGTAAGCTTGAAATTCTCGTGGGATTCGCATTTCTAGTTATTGCCACTGCTATGAGATTTAAAATCTATAATAATGTGCGCTTAGCCAGCAGCTGTCTATAGGATGGTATTAATCCCTTAACCCTTTATACGCTAAACTTTTTTTTGGAATTCCAGTAAGAAAAACTTTTGAGAAATCCTGTATTGCATATTCAAGCCATTTCAAAAGTGTTGTATATTTTTAATTATAAAATAATTTACATACTATTATAATATTGACAGATTTCGTCGAAATTTTCCAAACAAATATTAATATCAAAATAATACTTTATAAATTATATAACTGCAGCAAAAATAACTCATGGCTTCAAGCTATAACTTCAAGCTTTTTGACTGAAAAAATTGTTTATCAACATACCTTATTGAAAAAAAAAAACTAAAATTTTAATCGTCTGTAAAGTATAAATAGCTCAAAAAAAGACAACATTTATTAAAAATTTTATCGTGTTTAAAGCTGATAGTGATAGCTTTTGTCAAAAGCTATCTGTAAGAAAGATTGATAATTATTTCTTTTCAAATTCCAACAAAAATCAAAATGGATTTTGTCGAAAACTATGAAATTTCTGCTTTTAATCCCTCCCATCATCATCAAAATTAAAACTACTAACTAAATCCAATGCCCTATGGGAAACTTCTCTCAAAGTTGAATCTATGGAAGCTTCAAAATGTGATCTCAGTTACAAACAAATTTAATTAATATAAAAATAATACAATATATCAACATCATTTTATTTTCATACATTATACAATACATGCACACTGCACATGTTTAGAACATATTCGACGCCACCATAAGGCGTTCAACATAAAATATTATACAAACATATTTTGACACCTCGTTGCAAGATTTACAAAGTGCTGTTACAACGTAAATACTACAACTATATAATGCCATATATTAGGCCTCTTATATCTATATTCTATAGTAAAATACATACCGAATCGTGACCATTTACAGCTGTATAATTACGCGGTGTTTAAAAGAAACATCACATTATTGATATATTTAATTGGATAAACATATACAATATTGGATCGCACAAACATATATATCTACTTAAGTCTTAGGTATATTATGTATACCAACCTAGTTTATTATAAACTTTTAGTTCATTCCCGGATAATATATATAGAATAAATTATTATTATTATTGTTATAATAATATTTTTCTGAAGAATAAATTATTGTACGAAGCATTCAGATCCAATGTCTAAATAATTGATTGCATCCTTACGACAATTAAAAAATATCGAAAAATGTATACAAACATTTTTTTTATAAAATTTGAAGTTCAAATGTATAAAAAATCACGAAAATATGTAAGGAAATAATGTAGTTGTTAAGAATTCATAAAACGTTTTATTTTAACACATACAATTTTTAAATGTAATACAAGATTCATAAGTTTTATATTCTGAGCGTAGAAATTGTATTGATTTTACAATAAGGCGTGTTTTTTTTTATGTCTGAAAACACTTTTTATAGTAGAAAAAATGCTTCAATCTTTAATATCATATATATGTGTAATCTTTTAAGATAGGAAAATTAATCTAATCGGTACTTTTACTAAGTTAAAACTAAAAATTTCTGGTATTTTTTTAATAATTTTGAGAATCAAAAATAATGTTCTATGCAAACCCAGTTTTTGAAAAAATCAATTATGTTGTTTTGTTGTAATTCAAATACTAAACATTGTAGATTGTTTTCATCAAATGTTTATGATAGTAGTTTCTACAAGTCATGATTTCATTTTCAAAATTGTTTGGAATTTTGAGTTATATACTGTAAATATATTTGAAATTTTGAAATTTATTTTTAATTGTTGATAAATAGGTTTTTAGGCTTGGTCAAAAAATTTGACAATTTAATAATTGGTCCTACAGAAGTCATTCTCATATATATAAAAAGACTTTTAAAAAAACATAGACATAATTTTTTTTTTATTAACATTTAGAGTTAAAATTTTAATAAAATTTGCAAATTATTTTATTATTTAAAATATATAAAATGTTCAATATTTGTAGTTTAGGCTTAAATATTTAGTAGTAGGTATGATGTTTTCTATAAGTAATTGTAGTATCTAGTCATTAAAGTCTAAAAAATATTTAACATTGTATAGATATTAAAAGGTCAAATATTTATGAAATTAATATATTTAAAGTTGAAACGAACAATTATACAATTTTACTTATTTTTTTGTCGTTCAAAAATATTACTCAGTGGAACTTATTTATGTATTTTATTATACTTTACAATAAGTACACAATGAAATTTTAAAAATATTTTGAATCATTTTAAGCTACCTATTCCCTATTCATAAAACTCTACAGTAAGTTGGCATTGACTAAAAAGTTAATTATAATAATATTTGATGTATATAAATATGTATTCATATATATATCATAATATGATAAATGCGTTTGAAATTAATTTAACCCACCGTATTATTTATAATAATAAAATAAATAACTAGCAATAAAAATATAATATCATAAAATATGCCTATACTTGCTACTTAGTAATTTAGATTGATAGACCGTTTTCGTTCAAAATCATTTTTCGTACCTATGCAATGTGATTTATCGTCGAATTTAAATTTAACTCATACATTACAGTGATTTACTCCTCAATAATGAGGTACTCACGACATTTGTTCTCCTACTTGACAGCAAAGCGTTACCTACATGTCTGCTTTTTATTTTTAATAAAAAACTAAAAAAATCTTTGTTAAAACTACATCGATTTTTTATGATCGATTGAAGCAATAAAAATATGTTGACGGCATTGGTGAATATACTCGTAAAATAATGATTTTTATGTTTTTCAACAAATAATAATCATATTAATTTGAAGCAAACCTATATTACTTTAATTTTCTGTTCACAATAAAATTTTCAATATATTTATAGACTGATTATTCAATCTACTTATTCATTATCATATTAATTTTTTAAATTTTTTTTCTATAAATGTTGATATGCATTTTTCTTTCTTCCAAAAAGCTTGAAAATTTAATACAATATATTACATAAGCATTGTACTTACATCAACTTTATTAACATAAAGTTTATTTACAAATAATTTATAATAATAATTTTAAACTATTTATTTTAACCTACTCATATAGTTATACGGTAGGTAAAAGCCTATATATTGAATTATACATTAATAACAGCTAGGTATAATAATATTACAATAAACAAATAAATTACTATATAATATAGTAATTATATGCGATTTATCATTAACAAAAATTAGTTTAAATAACTTAACCTAAACTTACCATATTACCAATGGAAAAATATATTACTAATTATTACAATATAAATAAATAATAAAATATACTTAGAAATATAGGCTAACAAACCGTCTTCGCTCAGAATCGTTATTCGTACGTAATGCCGCACTGATTTATCATTGAATTCAAATTTAACGCATCCATACCTACTTAATAACGAGGTACACTCAATAAATACAAATATACAATACAACAGATCGAGTTTCCTGATTTTTTAGTTTTGTACTTAATAGAATACGTTCCCTCTTCATAAAATGTCGTTAAATTAATAAAATGTCTTAGTAAATAACCAAAAAAGTAATTAGTTTTATTATTTTGTCGAAGTTGATTAAATATAATAATCATGACCTAAAAATTAAAAACTTATTTCATTTAATTTTAACTCATTAATTTATAACGTAAACAGAAATAATATAGCTAAACGAAACAATAACGGTGATTATACTTATTATTAACTATAAAAACTGTAGGTACAGGTGCATTTTTTTTCTTTATATTTATTATAATAATTGTGACTTTCATATGTTGTATAGTTGACCTAATACTTAGTATGTACTGATACCGCAATTATCTGAATCATAAGTAAATATTTATTTTATTATTTTTTACTAAAAATTAAATTATTATAAGTACGTTTAATAATCTAAAATTACATAACTAGGTACTGCAAAGTTAATAGCTATAATTGTGACATTGTGTTTATAAAATATAATGATATACTTGGATGTTTTAAGCTACCAACAAAATATTTCTAAATTACATCAAAATAACTAAAATTGTTATTCTTAATTTAAATATATAATTTTATCCAAATTTAAACATAAAATGTTTATAAAAAAAATTGTACTTTTTTTAATTTTTAGAAGTTTTTGGTTTCAGAATAAACTATTTATGCAGAGTTATATTTAAATGCCTTGCCATAGATATAAAAATTAAACATTTTATAAATTTATAATTAAAAAAAAATTTTCAAAACTTTTCAATATTTTAAATGCTTGTAAATAAAAATCGTGATTATGTATCTTTAATATTATTAAATACCTATAATAACAATTTTTGAAGAATCTTATTGTACGTATTCGATTTTCCACATTTTAACCGATATTAATATAGAAAAAAAATCTAAAATATCTCAAAATAGTTTAATAGAAAGGTCGGCAAGTGGATCTTCTCTGCTATACAGTATGGATCGAGTGGATCACCTTCATAGACGTGTTAAATTTGTATTTAATGATATAAATCATTGTATACGAAAAATGATTCTAAGTGAAGACGGTCTGTCAGCCTACATAACTAATTGTAACTATTTTAAGATATTATTGCTATTAAAAGAATTAATTTTATTACTATTAATAATACAGTAGGTTGAATTCATTTTTGCAGAAAATATTTCATTTAAAAAATTAATTAAGTGTATAAAATATAATAATATACTTTAAAAGTTTCATGAACCATCAAAAAATGATTTTAAATTACAACGAAATTACTAATATTGTCATTTTTCATTTAAATATCTAATTTCGTTCAAATTTGAACTTAAAATGTCTATAAAAAATTATTTTTTTGATATATTTTTTTGAATTTATGGTTACACTATAAACTACTTACTTTTGACTACAAAACAATTTGCAAATGTTCGATGATGAATTCCGGTCAAAGTTTGAAGTTTAAATGCTTATAAAAAAAAATTGTAACTATATATTTTTATTATTTTTTATCTGCTATTTTAACAACTTATGAGGAATCTTATATTAAATTTTTAGAAATTTTACCCAATGAAATTTTTTTTATCATTATTTGAAGAAAAAAAAATTTAAAAAAAACGAAAATTTATAAGGTCCACAATTAGTTCAAAAATTGTTAAAATATTTAAAAATTTTTTTTTTTAGTAAAGTAGAAAAACTTATATTGATTCTTGTGTTGAATTTTTAAAACTTAGATTTCAAAATAGAAATTTTTTTATGATTATCCTAATCAAAAAAAACTGCAAAATTTGCGATTTTTACATATTTTTTCGAAATTTAAACTTTAGACACTTACGCTCAACTTTTTTTTTAATTTTCACTCATAACAAGTTTTGAAAAACATTGTATTACATTTTCAAGTTTTTTGACCGACCATAAAAAAAAAAAAAAATTATAAAAAAAAAACCTGAAAATTTATTATGCTCATAAATAACTCAAAAAAAAAAAAAATCAAAATATTTTGAAAATTGTATGATGTATAGAAAATGCCCATATAAAAAAATGATGAAAATTTAATGTATTTACGGTCATTATTTCTTTTGTTACATCAATAATAATAATAAATTATGTCAAAAATTTGTTTTGCGAAAAATTTCTTGTTTTTTCTTAATTTTTTTTTTTTGTTTTTCCCGATACGTTTAAAAACTATTGGGGATTTTGTACTTTTGACTTCCCCAAAGATCTAACTAGATTCACTTTCCTATCAGAAAAGATGCTGATGAAGAAAATCGGAGCACTTTTACTGCCCTAAAACGTGATGACAGTCACAAAAAAAATACAACATTGCAAAATCAATACATTTATCGTTCTGCTCAGAATCTAAAAGATTCAAAATACTTTGAAAATTATACCATTTATACTATGTTGTAATTATAATATATACGTATATTTCAGTATTTGGTGAACATTTTAAGTATCCACAATCATTGTTTTTGTATCACAACAAAATAAGAAAATTCGTTTAATGAGAAATCTATATTTTATGCATAAATATATAATTTCATCAATTTTGAACTTCAGACGCCTATAAAAATAAACCGTGAAATTATATTCAACTTTTTTTTTCTTAATTCTAGCCATAAAAATGTGATAAGAACCTTGTATTCAATTTTCTAATCTTAGATATGAATATTAAAAAAATATGTGAATCTTATACTACATAATATTTTGCACATTTTGGCGGTTTTGCTGAATTTTGTAAAAATTTCAACTTTAAACTCTTATAAAAAAATATTGTGACTATATTGTATTTTTGAATTTTTTAATTGATATGAACAACTAATAAAGAATCTTATAATACATGTTCAGGCTTTTTTCTTAAAAACAAAAATGTTATCATACATAAATCTAAAAAAAAAACTAAAAATAGTTAAAATACTTTTAAATCACACAAAAAGATCCAAAATAATTTTAAAGTAATTACATCTCACGTTAACGCTAATATTCGGATGAACATCTCAAATCCGTTTTTCGTACTCAATATTTTTATATCATTGAATTCAAATTAAATACATCCATTACAGCGACCCTCTCTAAGCACCTAGTGTGCGGCAAAACTGTACCCATTTACCCACCCCTTTTTAAATTTATTTTTAATTCCTTGTAAGTCTAATACTTACATAATACGGACTATAATTACTGTAACTCAATAATGAAAATAATATAACATTATTTATCTACACCGTCTACCGATTATTGTCAATTTCTAGTCCCCTACTATTGCTAATATCTACTGCACCGTGTTTAAAATACTACGCGCGCTACGACGACCGCTCCATATCACTCCCGGTCACATTTGAAATTCGTTTGTAAAAGCACCCTCCACCCACCCCGTCACTCGTCGGACAGACGAAAACGTTGGACCGTGCGATCTACGAGATCGGAGCAGTGCACGTGTGCATCCAAAAAACTGTATATATGTTGTTTAATATACATTATACATAACGCGGTGCGTGACATCAAAAATATGCTAAGATCAATATTGCACGCACAAGTTGCTCCGCGCCCGAAGTTTGCCGAGCGCGTGCAGCGGATCGCCGAGTTCTCGCGATTCCTGGAATTTCCCGATACGTTATACCGCGGCCGGCGGTTACTATCCGTACAGTACACACATATATATATATATATATATATCACCCCGACCGGCGCGCACCACCGCGGAACGTCGCGCACCACCGCCGCCGCCGCCGCCGCCGTCCCGCGTACGTCGTCGCTCACGGTCCGAACGGCCATCCCACCCATCCACCAGCCCGACTTTCCGGACCGACCCGATGGCCTTCCGCATTCCGCCAGTGGCGGGGAGGAGCGCCTCGACGCCGTCCGTCCCAGCCGCTGACACTATCATTTCGCATACCATGCGGGACGAACGCGAATCCCGTCTCGTTCGTATAACGCTATTATTATTGTTGCCGACGCTATCATCGCACGTGGCCGCGATGCCGATGAAGGGATGATGTCTCGGCGACGACCGCGCCGTTAGACCTACCGACCACTAGCCCGCCATTTCAACTACCGACCGTCCGCGCTACCACCCGCCCGCGACTGACGTCCGCCCCCCCCTCCCCGCGCCTTCAACCCTCGCCACAACCAGAGGCGGTTGGTTTCTCGCCGGCGCGCGCGACCACGATGAGCTTCGAAAGAGCCGACGACAACGAGTCCTACCCGTGCCACGGCGCCCGAATCCCGTACTGTGCACGCACCGCGATCAAAAACGGTAAGTGGAAACGATGGTATACCTATACTTAATTCAGATGAGCGCAAATAGGAAATTAAACCGACAAGATTTAACGGGCCCGAATATTTTTTCAATGTTTTCAATCGAAACTGACATTGAGAGCCTGCCCACTACCCCTTCCCTCCCAAAACAATTAATCCATAATAATAATTTAAAAACAATTTTAACATATACAGGACCTAGTCAAAATATAGCATTTAATATATTGGTAGATTAGAATAAGGCATAATTTCCACAATTGAGGGTTAGAACAACTAAACCCCACCCTATTTGCGCTTATACGAATACTATTAACAATGATAATTATAAGAATTTGCCTCCATAAGTGTAATATGTCGGTGTGTAAATGTGTAATATTATAATGTTACTACCCGCTTTCTTACGGGAAATGTAGAAATCCGATATTTGGTTAGCATTATGAATAGGAAGTAGGTATATACTTCGATTATGCGTTTAACTGAAAGGTTAAATTAATTGAAAAACCTTTTTTCTAAAAATTGACTAAATACATAACAGTATGTTTATGCTTGATTTTTCATTTTGATTGATTGATTATTACTAAAATATTTATAAATCTATTTTATTTATAAATCTTGACTAATTAAATTGCATCTCAGTGATCAATGGCGTAAATTAAATAAAAAAAATTAAGGGTGCTTAAACTTTGCAATTTCTGGGTACTTAAGACTAAATTATAATCAATAGGATTACTAGCTTTTTTGAGCTAAAATGATGTATAACAGTTTAATATTTAACATCTAATACTTTAGTTTATTAGAACATTTTATAAAAAAATAAATACAATGTTACAGTTACTTTATACGACTAATACGCTTATATTGTTTTGCAAATAATAATACAAATAATATGTCTATAACTTTTTTTTATTATAATTAATTTTTTCAAAAATTTTTTTTTCTTTATTTAATATTGACAAATCTATAAGTCTGTCCTACCTATTAAACTCTAAGTCAAACATTTATTTTTCGTTAAGCAGAGTTCGAACACTCGCGCATATTGGTGAACTAAATATATAACTTACCTATCGGTAATGTAAGAGCCATCTGAAAACCTCAAATGTTAAACTACATCAATTTTAAACTGAAATTTATAGGTACAGTTTAAAATAAATTGATTAATGCTACATACCTTATTTATTAATTATTATTATTTAATTAGTTGTTATATATTAAAAAACAACGGCGTTAAATGTTAAACAATCAATTATATATTTTAAATATATTAATTATCAAATCAAAATCTTTATTAATCTGGTTTAAACAATTTTTTTGCAATTGTCATTTTAGCTTTAAGTGTGGCAATTTCAATATTAAATAAATCATGGAGTCAAATTGCTACTTACTGCTATGTATTATGAAATATGTAATTGGCGATCGCATTGTTGGTGACAGTTCGTCGCTGTCTGAACGTGTGTTTTATAGAAGATAAAAACTAGAAATTGAAAATAATAAACATTTTTCTGTAATAAGATTATAATACTTCAACATTTTAAATACCAAATACACATAGTTTTAAATTCTGATCGGAGCGATGAATATATCGATTGATGTGTTTTTTTGTGTCTGTCATAACCTTTAAGTGCAGTAAAAATGCTTCAATTTTCTTCATCAGCATCTTTTCTGTTAGAAACGTGAGTAAATTTTTAAAACTTTGGTGTGAGGGGGAGGTAAAAAGTAAAAAGTTCCCAGTAGCTTTAAAAAATGTCTGGTAAAACCAAAAATAAGTTAAGGAAAAACAGAGATCTTTACGCAAAACTAGTTTTTGACAAAAAATTTATTTTGTTTTTTGGTATAACTTAAAAATATACTTATTCGTAGACATAATATTTTCATCAAATGAATATTAGCATTTTCTAAACACCATAAAGTAAAATAAATTACTTTCATAGCAATAATTTCATAAAATATACTTAGTAATATAGGCTGACAGACTGTCTTCGCTCAGAATCGTTTTTCGAAAACAATGATTTTTTATCAAAAAAAAAAAAAAAAAAAATGGGAATTAAATTGGAATTTAACGTATCTATTACAGTGACCACTCTGGACACATACTGTATAGCAGAGCAGTACCCACTTTCACACCTTTTTTTAAAAAAATTATTCTGATTTTACGAGCTGTTTTTGGTTTTTATGCACTTAACATTTTTATAAACAGAGAATTAAGTACATAGGTTAGTGCGCTTATAATGATCATTAATTTATTATTGTATGTTATTGAAGTAATAAATTATAAATAGTTAATCTATCACATTTGTTCAGATTATTTAATTAGTGGAAAAGTCATATTGATTGATGTACACTGTACCTACACTTGTTTATATTATAGTGATATGATAATGATAGTGTGTCCATTGTGATAACTGATAAGTAATACTGATAGTTGGCATTGGTTTTCTAAATTTCTCACAGAACTATTAAGATGCATGTTAAAAGTATTATTTTATGTATATGATAAATATTATATAGATACTGAATATGAATTTAATAAGTATTTAATAAAATGTATAATTATAGCTTTTTTAGTGCATACACAATAATGTCATAAAAAAATATAAATTTAAAATAAAGAGCGACAATAAAATGATTAATTAATTCAGGAAAAAAGTAAAGCATTACGATTCAGTACAAAACTAAACTTTATACATATTATATTAAATACTGCATATTACTTGATACAGACTCTTGATATTACTTATAAAATTTGATTAGTATAAATTAATAAAATTACACAACAAATCATTATGATAATGATACTATTTTTCTTTAAACAATACAATTATTAATATACCATACTATACATACCTACTTTATAATATTATATATTTATACTATGTAATAATAATAATAAAATAAATCATTTGTTGTACGATTCCTCTATTGTATAAGGGAGATCTAATCCAAGTAAGTTGGCGAATCTATACATTTTACATATTTATATATACTCATATAATAAAAATTATTTCAGGATTGTTTCAAAATAAAAGTTATATTCAAATATTTTTTAAATTACTTTCATAAATCAATTTGGATTTCATCATCTCGCCTATATGCTGGGGTAAGATGACATATGGAATTTATATAATAATGTTCAATAAGTATTTAAAATGAGTAAATTTATGTACTTTTTATAATAAAATACAGTGTGTTTATTCAAAAAAAAAAAAAAAATAAATAATTCATCTCTTCAGTTATATTAACCTAACTCAGTGGTGACCAACTACCACTCGCAGACTAAATCCGGCCCGTTAAAATATGAAAAATAAATCAAAATTTCAAAAATAAATTACTTTAAATTTTGAAAATTAAAAAAAAATTTAAGTATCAGTTTAATATAAATGAATATTTCCCATTTCGTATCGTCAATCATGTTGTTAATCAGACATAACCTTACGTTGCAGAAAACACAAATTCAAGAAAGAACAAAACATTCTTTATATTTTTAAAACCGTTAGATGAGAGTTCAGATATATCCGACACAACACAGCACTTAATTTTTATACGAGGTGGAAATGATAATTTTGAAATAACAGAAGAGTTGGGAGCATTAGAAAATTTGATTGGTACTATAATTAGAAAATATATATTCAAAGCTTTATCAAATAAACTTGAAAATATAAATCTTACTTTTGACAATCTTGTTATAGTGCCACTACAGATGGAGCGAAAAGCATAATAGGTTCTAAGATTAGACTTATTGGAAAAATAAATACAAAAATGTCTAAACTAAATAACTCGCCACAAATTGGAGTCCATCGTATTGTTTATCGATAAGCATTATTTGAAAAAATTTTAGATTTAGAAAATGATTTGTTTATTGTAGTGCAAATTATTAATTTTATAAGGTTACGTGCATCGAACCACAGTAAATTTCAAAATTTTATATCACAAATAGAGTCCGACTATAAAAATATTTTATATCACAGTAATGTATAATGGTTAAGTAAAAAAAAAAATTTACAAACGATTTTTTTTTTTACGTCACGAAATTGAAATTTTTTAAAACAAGCCATGTCAACAACTCATTGATGTTGAATGGCTTTGGGATCTATCAAAATTATTAAATATCATTTTAATCCTTCATCTATCATCTTAATTTATTAAATCTAAAACTACAAGGAAAAGAAAAAATCGTCAGTACTTTGTATTTGATTATTTGTTGGTCATTTTTAAATATATAATAGACTTTTACTGCCCCAAAAAGTGTCAGACAAAAAAAAAACACAAATCATTGTAAAATCAATACATTCGTCCGCTCCGTTTAGAGTCTAAAATTAATATATGATTTTTAATATTTGGCAGAAAATAGACATAATTCTGGCTCAAGAAATGTGAGGAGAAGAATTGTCCCGTCTATTTTTGTAGGTGAAATATGTACCGGTAGTATTTAAAAGTTATAAGTCTGACATTAAAATTGACTATACTTGCCCGAAAATTGGTGAAATTTACATGTACCATACCCAGATATCCCCTAGTCGGTAGTGTATAAAATATAAGGTTTAACGAGGAATAGTTATGTATAAAGTTTAAACAAGGCATCCGACGTTGTATGTACTTATTAAAATTAAGTATTAAATTCACCAGTTCGTTTAAGATTTTTAGTTAAATGAGGCTTATATATCGTTACGCACTAAGAATGGCAAAACTTTATGTTTAAATTTTTATCGAATTTCATGTATAGGTTCTTTGCAAGACTGTACAGTGTACATATATGACATACTTGTTACATGTAAATAATGATATTATTTGTAATATGGATACGTTTTATACAATTTGAGGGATGATGTTTATAAACAATATATATGTAATTAATCAAAATAAACACAAAAGAAGAAAATAAAAAAGAAATAAAAAAAAAGGCAGGCAAATTTGTGCTACACAGGTTACACTATTGCCATAAGCGTATCAATCTATAGATTGTACAATGATTTTTTTTTTTGCAATTTATTATCTCTTTTCCTTTGAATATTTTTTAAGTAGAAGTGCTCAAAGAGTTTCATACAACATCCTTAAAGGTAGGAAGTACAATTTTATATCGAACAATGAATATTTATAACAAAATGATTTTATTATTCACTACATACACGGAAGAAAATGTATAACTAAAATACCAGTTATGGTAAATGTAAAAGGCGTAGTTCCCCATCAGTTTGTGTGTTGCTTTTTTTTTACATTTTTCCCGATCCTTTCTAGAGAAAAATTATAACTACGTCACTGAAGCAAACAATCACAATTTTTACTGAATTCTTACTAAAAACCATATTTAATTGCAATTATTATTACCTAATCAATGTTTTTTAAGTATGATACTAAGCCACAATATTATTCTGTATCGACGAAAACGAAGTTAGACAAGTGCCAACATCCGGTCTGGCTTTTATTTCAAGACAAGGCAATCTCCAAATAAAAACTCATCCCTAAACACAAAATACTTCATACAACGGCTTCTGAGTCCTGACCTTTTATTTTATAGACACTACAATATACCCATATATATATATATATGAACAATTAAAATGTATAAATGTAAAATACTTTTAACATGTATTTACTAGGTAGTAATAATACTAATACAGTTTACCTATTTTTATTTTTTATAATGATCGTAGAATTTTATTACTATAATATTATTAATATTGAGTGCAACTCATAGTCCGTAAGTAAATTATTATACATTATACTACTATTATATTTATTATGTAGTAACATACTATAATAGTACTGTTAGAATACACCTATCTGCCTACACAAATGCTTTCACTGTGCATGTGTGTGTGTACAATAAATTGATGTTTGATGATCTTATAAGTCTAAACACATTGAATTTAACGTATCACCGATACAATAGATTTTATTAATAAAATTAAAAAAAAAAACTTAAGACCCGTCTGCGTGTGATTTCATAAACATATTATGAAATTATTAATACCTAGGCTTTAATGATTTCAAATGTTTGTTTATAACCAGCATGTACACTGCTATATGTTGTGTAAATGTATTATATAATATATAGTATATTGTGGGAATGATTGAATATAATAAATGTGCCGCTAAACGTACCTCTTTACTATTACCTACTTATTCCGATAAGATTTCCAATCAATTGTTTCTATTTTATAAAAATATCTGTATATTTTTTTTAGTATTTTTAATGTTAGGTACAGTCATTTTTTGTTTACATAATAATAGATAAAAATGCCTTATTATATTATTGTTTTACAAAATTATCATATCGTACAGCTCTGCTTTGTTAATATTATGTTATTACTTATTGTAATAACTAATAACAATGCAATATGCGTATATCTATACGCAGTTATAAAATAGATTTAGAGTCATTGAATTTTGAAACACTTAGTCATGTATAAGTAATGAAATCTCAAAAACGGAATTTTTTGTAGATATTAACTAATTTAAATCAATGATAATAATAACAAAAAAAATTATGAAAATGTGTTCACTTAGGCTTCCGATGTACTACACTCCCAAAATGATAGGTACTTAAAAGGAACACACTTTTCTCTTTCGTTTAGGTAAAACTGATTTGTGTATAATAATCGTATTATTATACACGCTGCAATTTATTACAAATTACAATGCATACATTTAATTTACCGTTGTACTGCACGCGCATAATTAATGCCTAATGGCATCGAAATAATTAATAGGTAGGTACAACATTACCAACGGGCAACGAGAATTTATTATATATTATGTATCTTGTATTCTAATTACCAAACATCCCATTATTCAGCAAAGTGTGTAGATTATATAAAAATTCGGATAAATATTTTGTTAAATATCACATGTTACACAACATAAATAATGTAGTTACTGATTCTATATTGAATGTGATATTCGTAGTCTCATACTGTGTATAACACTAAAACTATAATAGCCAACTCAAATCATCAAATACATTTTAAAAAATAAATACAACACTAAGAATATGTAGAGCATTGGTTGAAAAAAAAATAATAGTTAGGTTTCAAAACATTAAATTCTCAAAAAATGTGTCAAATCGTTTTGAAGAATTTAATATTCATGATGAATGATATTGTGTCTGTGGAGCAGCTTTCACTTTGGACGGCGAAGGACACACAAATGAAATATGACTAGATATGAGAAGCGAAAAAGATACATATTCCATAATTTTTTTAATATTAATTTTTTTATACATTTGTTTAAAGAAAATTTAAATCTTACATTAGAAAAGTTATAATTGTTTATATGGTTATTTTTTAATTGGTGTTAATATATCATGTCTGTCACTTAAAAAATGATATAATATCGTACATGTATGTGTACACAACTTTGTAACTATTCGTCCTATTGCAATCTAAGCTAAAAAATGATGTGCTCTACTGTCGTTGACCATAAATGTGTTGTCGGGGACCTATTCAGTGGCCTACATATATCTGCGACTCTTTTTTCAGGACATTTTATAATAGGCACAGAAAAACAGAATCCTATTTTACAGGGAAATCTTATTAATAGTTAAAAAAATTTTTTTTTTCATTTTTAATTATTATTAAAATAATAATTATATCCTTCATTAAAACGATCCCTTAAATTGCTACTGAAATGTCTTGAGTACGTATATATGTATAAAGCAACACTTGAACCATATAATCTTCCACTATTTAAACAGTTTTTTTTGATTTGGTTTTTTCTTTGAAAAAAAAGGCAATTTTGTTATTCATTGTGTGTTTATTCTTAATAATATAAATATGACATTAACATAACGTATATACTATTACGTTGGTACTTGGTACGTAATACACATTTGTTGCATGAATATAATGCATTATAATTTAATCCTTTAACAGTGAGTTTTTTAAATTGTATTATTGTTGGTTGCAAATTACAATACATAAAATATTAAATATTAATGCATTTATCACCTTTATAAAATATATTATTTGGCATTGTATTATATTATGTAACAATATAATTTATAAGTATGTCTAAATGTCTAATATTCGAAGTAGACAATGGATAAATAAATAAAAATGAATCATATATATATATATTTGTATATTCTTCTAAATAAACAACAATTAATATTAATTCATTGTATTATTTTTTTTAGTAGTAACATTTACCTAGGTATTAGATACATCAAAATCAGATGAATATCAAGAGTTTTTCTTTAGGAGATGGGCTAATAAAAATAATAAATATTAATACTAAAAGTTATAAACACGATGATAACACTTTTCGTAATTATACTAGAAAATCAATTTTGCACAACTTGCATTTTTTATATTTGTATCATAAACGTAATTATATCGTAACTTAGTATTTTATTTTTCTGTTGATACAATTAATAAAAATTTTTTTTCAAGGCATTGTAGTATAATAAGTATAAAAATAAAAAATGTACAAATATTCTTTTGGATAAAATAAATATTAAAACACATTTTTTCATCAAAAATTTTAGTGAGCCAAATTAAAGTAAAATAAAGCTTAACTTACATTTATAAAAACTTCAAATATATTTCACTGAATTGCTGGAATTTCGTTAACATTTACAATTCCCTTCTATAAATAGATATGGTGCTGATTGAAATATTTAGTATATCAATTACTACTTTGTGTAGGTATTTTATTTTTATAACCTGAAATCAGTTTACTTAATAAATATGTGTCTTATCAAATATAGTATTATTTTGCTTTGCTACTATAGGCCATTTTAGTTAGTAATTTTTACCAACTTAAAAAATACTTTAAAAATAAAAATAAGAGTTGATGATGTTAACATAGGCTAGATTAGGTTAAAGAATTGTTTGAATAGTAAATATATCATTCTAAATATACACCAAAAGGCAACAGTAACAGATGAACATTTAGTACCCACAGCCATTACTGATATTGAAAAAATGATGTTCTAATTTGATTTTAATAAATTTAATAATATGCAGTGTGTATACATTTTGTATACATTTTACCTTTAAAACACGTATACAATGATGTATTATTATTCAACATTTGACAACAATAGCTCATAATATATCGATAGGTATATGTATCAAATCAACCAATATTTTCGACTTGTTATGAAATTTTTTGAGTGTAGTTAATAGTACACTCAATACATACAATTACAAGGCCATAAAACCGACAGAATTGGAATTGGCTAGGCTAGTCATAATTTTCTGTCTAGCTTAAATAAAAGTAATAACTGAAAAGATGCGATATTACTATAAAATTATCCGTTAAAAGTACAATTTATGGAAAATATTTATAGTCCATGAAGAGGTAACAGTGTGCTACACAGTGCCGGGTCTAGGGGGGGGGGCAGTGGGTATACTTGCCCCGGGCGCTGTCGGTATCAGGGCGCTCTTAAGATAAAAATAAAAAACTAAGCTCATAAAATATGTAAAAATTATAATACTAGTATATTTAAACTTTAAACAGAATAAAATATAATATTTGATTTTCGAATACGTTTATGTTTTTGTCCGGCGGTGACATATTTTATATTTATATTTGCCCAGTCTTTATCAGTCAGTTTTCGGAAAAACCCCAAACTGTCGATCGACGACAATTGAAAATTACATTTACAATGTTCAAATGTACGA
>JACXSJ010001956.1:18864-40732 GCA_014851325.1 Pentalonia nigronervosa | reverse complement strand
GACCAAAAAAAAAAAAAAAAGAATGAATTCAAAAAAAAGCTTAGTGGGGCTGAAAATATAAAAAGAAAACTGGAATAAAATTGCAAGACAAATCAATTATGAAGACATAATCAATGATTTCGCTTCAAAAAAAGCTAGAAAAGTTAATTTTTAAATTTTCAGAAATATATATATTTTTTTTTAATTAATTAAAATAATCAAGAGATTCTTTTATTTATGATTTTGTTTTTATATTTGTTAATGGTTTTAAAATATAATATTGACTATAGTCTATAATATAACATATGTTAAGACAACGATTTAAATAAAAAATATTTGTAATATACTAATATATTTTTGATTTTTACCTGCTTAATAATTTTGTTTTGTGTTGACAATCCGTAAACCCTGACCCCCGTAGCTAATACTATGCAAGGGCACTACATTTTTATTAGCCCCGGGCGTCAAATGTCTTATATCCGGCACTGGTGCTACATGACATTTTTAAAACGTTTTTAGCACTTAAGTTAATGTTTTTAAATGTTTTATAAATTTAAGTATAAATAAAAAGTACTTCTTGGATAACCTGTTGATTGATCTAATATTATTTATAAGTAGTAAATTATTTTGAAAATTTCTTAATAATTATGTGTAATTTTACAATGGTATAAGTATATTTACTATAGTTTACTAAACTATTCTCGTTTCATTTATCAACAGAGACAATAAACTCGTGTTTTTATTTACAAAATGATGTGCTTGAATTACAATAAAGTACTAAAATACTGTATATATTACATAGTATTATACTTTGAGCCAAGATTATATGTAATGCACCTACTACTTAAACATAGTCGCGTAAAATGTTGGATTTTTAATGGAATTATAAAAATGGAAAAAATATTACGTTGTGTTCTACATATTTTTATACAGAATCTAATATACACAAATAAGTACCTACATATTATAGTTACCCCTACACTGTATAATTCATAATTTTTAAACAGTAAAGCCAATATTATAATGAGCTCATCTAAAATGTTAACTAAATATTACTAATCTAAATGTTTTTGTTGCATCCATTTATTATAAAAAATAGTGACCTACTTTTTTTTTTATTCGATATTTTCTTCCTTCAGAACTATCTTTAAATAATAAATACGAGTATATTAAAAATGCTATTTTTTAAATCGTTTTAATAGTAAATATCAAATTTTACCAATGGCATATTTTCAATTTGTAAAGCAAAAGTTCAATTCCTCTAACTTAAAAGGTTTTTAAAAAATCATTTAAATTAACTCTCAATTTATATTTGAATATCTATAGTTATAGCCTTCACACATTAGGTATATGTAAAAATATATGCATTTGATGATATATAAAAATTAAATATTAATATTGATTTGCTTATAAATGTAATCAATTAAATTAAAAAAAAGATTTTAGAGAAAAAAGTTAGTATTTGATAATAAAATGTATATAATTTCTTAAAATTTTACACCAAATTAATATTTTTGTTAACTTTGATAGATATTAGCAGCAGCAAGTGTTGTCATCGAGGCATTCACATTTGATATTTGTAATGCTTCGATATCTACATTTATATATTTTGGGTTTTGTACTAGGATGAATAAAATCACCACAAAACTGGTAGTTCGAGAAATTGTATTTTAAACACAACATATTGTATTGCAGTACCACATTGCAACAATATCACCAATAATATTAACATAATTATTTTATCAACTCACCATTTGAAACAATCATATGAATATCTGTTTTCTATCGTTTTTACTTGTTCTCTTCTTAATATGAATACAAAATTATAATCAACAGAATATAAAATATGCATTATACGGTGTATACAGCTAGTGTACCTACGTATTTAAAATCTTCTAAGATTAAATATGTTCATACTTTCAAGACAACAAATATTACCCATCACATATGTCATGCTTTAATAACTATCCTGACCACTAATTGCCTTTTTATGTAAACTTATAAAGTACAAAACACATAATTAATATCTTAAATACTATATTATATTTTACTTTTTATCAATTTAAGATTTAACCCATTTCTAAAACACGAGTACACATCTATAAAATAGTAGGTTGTGAGTGGTAATTTGCCATTAATATATTTAAAGTTAATAGATTTAACTATTTAAGCTCAGCCAACGTTCATTATTTAGTGGGTGGCAACCAGAAACGTATACAAATGATAAATATTAAACTCGATTCATAGTAATATAGTTTGAATCATAAAATAAGTAGTTATTCAGCTTTTAAATTTTCTAATAATACAAATAAATTACCTTAATCAATATTTATTTACAACTAAACACTAACGGAATTCATACATAAGTGAATAAAAACATTTTTTTTTTTTTTAATAATTAATTATGTTTGATATTATGCATATACTATTAGTTTATATTTTTACATGTCTTACTTTTTAATTTGTATCAAATTGTTAAATTGGTAATGTATATTCAAATAATTTATAGTAAATTGTATTGTCAATGGCAATTACTCATTAGTTACAAACTATGAACTTTATTTCTCATAGAGTGTAAGAATTGTATTAACTAATATAAAAGAACTAAAAAAAAAATTTAGGCTAAATTTTTTCTGCTTTAAAAATAAAAAATAAGTGACCCAACGTAAATTAGTTTAAGAATATGGAGTTTCTTAATTTCGTTAATAAATTTATTATTTTAAACAAAAGACGCCGTGCAACGATATCCCACCATATACATATGAAATTTAACAAGTACAGAAAAAAATTGTAATATTTGTATACAAAGTACGACTGTACCTAGTACCTATTACCTATATTGATAAATATTTTTTCATCCATAGTCTACATATAAAATCATATTGATTAATAATGAATTTATTCCCCCCAAGAAATTAGGTATTTGTGTAATTTTGAAAATGTCGAGTGGATTAAATTACTATTTCTAAAAATGTATATTATGTAGGCGTGTGATTGTGTGAAATAATTTATGGGGTCCATTGCGACCATAGAATATAGGTATTACATTTTTAGAATACTGTTTTTATAATCTCCAACACGCCTTCCATCACACATTTATATTATACTGTTATTAACATATCTATACTATTATTATCATCATTTTTCTAACTATTTTAAATAAAATGTGTGTTTTACAAAACACTTTGGTATACTTGTTACTGTTCATACTTCATATAATAGGTAAAATCATATTATTACTTAATCATAAATAATTATGAAATATTAAATATTGATGAACCAAACTCCATTTACAATTGGATATTACTGTTTGAGAGCATTCAACACAATCAATCAAACCTACCGTATAAATCATGACCAAAGCTTTGACTTTTAGGCATTAATTCAGTATATAGTGTATAAAGTTGTTATTAAAATTAAAATAGTACAACGTAAATGTAAGTAAATAACAAGTAAGTGATGATAAATCCACAACTGAATTATGGAGAAATGCACCTAAAGATAATGCTTTTATATTTTTATCCACGCCTCGGTATAGTACATTTTTGTGGAGAATCTACCCACACACCAGCACAACCCTGCCAATTTTGTTGTTTTTAAACACAGAAATACATTCATAATGTAGGTACGTCAACGCCCACCTATCACAGTTTTGCATGCGACTCTACATACGAGTATATGAAGCACGCCAGTTTATACTATACCCAGGAATACCTACATTAGAAATAAATTTGGATATACAAATACAAATTATTATGAAATATAGATAGGTACTGTGTACGTTAAGTTTAGTACATAGGTACATAACATACTATGATAGAGCAAACAATCAAACAATTGTATCTATATAGTCACAAGCTGAGTTTCAAAAATCTAATATTTTATAATTAATCCAAAAATAAATTTTAAAAAATCAGAGAATTCGCACTTCTTCATATTAAGTGTCGAGTGTACCTGTTCACTGAGTAGGTCACTAGAACGAATGTATTACATTTTAATTAAATAATACATTTTTTTATGCGATGAAAAACGATTCTAAGCGGATACGGACTGTCAGTCAATATGTCTAAGGATACTTTATTATATATTTATAATGCAATTAGTAGCATATTTTTGTATTAGAAATACGGTAGATACTAACTGTTGCCAAAAACAAATCAGATATATTATATAGTCATTAGTAATTAACAAGCGCGGATTCAGAATGGATGGGGGCGTTATAAATAGGGTGATATAACAAACAAATACTTTACATAACATATATTTTTTTAGTAAGCTGTGCACATTTCTAAACAAAATTAGTGTCAAAAAAAAAATGATAAGTAATTTTTCCCTAAATAATATTTATAACCAAAATTTACTGTAAAGAAAATTGATTCTAAAATTAATGGTCATACTGTTTACAGATATATTAAATAGTGTTATCACAGATTATATTATCTTAAATCTATTAGTGTTTTCCACGTAGTTCACTATTGCACTGCAGGCGCACTAAGTTCTATTTGGTTCCATCTACCACTACGTGTTTGCACAATCCTGGTGTAAAGTGTTCCATCTTGAAAAACTACACGAGTGTTTAGCACTCAATGCGGAACTAGCGCATGAGCTTTTTGAGACGAGTTTTATAAACGGTTGTTATATTATCACTACTGATAAAATATAAAATTGAATTCATCAAATCGGTAATCGTACATAATCCAATTCTATATTACATATTTTCATACAATTTTAAAATGGATAAATTATTAAAGGCACAAATGATTTTAGAGTTAATGTTAACATCGTGATCTAACAATTATGAAATAATTCAAGAATTCACCAGTTTCAAAACAAAAATTCCAAAAATTAATAATTTTTTTGATATCGTGGAAGAATATTTTGATAATGAAGTACTTATTATAATATATATATTAGCTATGTATGACTTGTAGTGTATATTATGGGCTGCAAAAAGGTTTGTATGTTTGGTAAATATAATATGTTATATTAAAAATTATAAAAACCACTACAGTTTTAAAATATGTTTTGCATAAAATATAATTATTTTCAATAATTACGAGTGTTGTCTAAATTCATGCCTTGTTCCTAACCTATCCTGCTGGCTTCAATAAGGATTCCATACCACGGAATCATACTCAAGAATGGGCCTTTAATGATCTTGAAACTTTAAATTCTCTTTCTAAAAACTAACACCTTATTTGCCTTGTACATAATATAATCAATATGGGCTCTAGAGCACAGGAAAGGATCGAGGATGAAACTAAGATCACAAACATCACTATCAACAGACATAAGGACGATGTTTTTAATTGAATAGGAGAATAAACAAGGAGAACGGTGCTTAGTGAAGTACATAAATTTATATTTAACAATATTTAGAATTAGCCCAATATTTTTAGCCTATTTAACAAATCTGTCTGTCTTCCTGTAATTGTATGCAATCACCGTATCAATTTTAAGAAAAAAATTTATATTATCAGCAAAACATAAAACCTTGTAGTATCGAGAGATGCTAGACATTATTTAACTGAACGATTTTTATGAACAAATTACCAGAACTTATTAGAACTACTAGCTAGAGAGGATTCAGTTCGTTCAATAAAAAGCCGATACAATTTCCTAGATTCGCGCTTACATTTAACCAGAAGACGCGAGAAAGATTGATAGTCAAGAGGATCAAATGTGAACTTAAATATTTCATGTGCTTTATTTTTATCTCTAACAAGTTGTTGAAACTCCCTAGTGGCCCAAGTAGGCAAATCTGACCCATAAAAATTAACTAGTAAGACAAATTGAAGAATAGAAGAGTGTATACCGTTAATGAAAATATTTGTAATAGAGTCAACATCGCAGTTGAAAAAAGTTGAGACCCAATCAAAGGTCGACATGAACTCAATGATGCTAAGATAGTTGGCTTTGCAAAAATTATAGAATGAATGTGAATTATTAAATAGCGGTAAATTGTTATTTCCAGGACATTGAGTAAGTAGTGGAGGATGATAGAGGTCAGGGGAGACGAGCGAAACTGGGGATACTTCAACAGAAATACGATTGGAACTTCAAAATATGAGGAAATATGAGTCTAGAAGAAATCCATGGCTGTTCAATACATAATTTTTTTGAAATAATCCAAAATGAGCAAAAGATTCAGAGACACGCAGCGCAAGTAGGAAAGAATTAGAAGAGTAGGAAACGTCACTATTGTCATTAGACCAAGCAATATTAGGCAAGTTGAAGTCACCAACAAAAATATAAAAGTGTTAGGATACTGCTGAGAAACTAACTCAACATATGAGTCCTATACTTATTACATATTCAAAGCCACAAAATAATTTGCAAATTTTTATGATTTTGAGAAATTTTGTAAGAACTTTAATTTTGAATGCTTATTGAAAAAAAATTGTGATTAACGTTTTGCTCAAAAACAAAAATGTTATCATTCATAAATAAAAATAAAAACTAAAAAAGATAAAATGTTTAAATATTTATAAAAATCACAAAAATTGACAACAAATATTGAAAATTATATTATGTCTAGTGAATATTATTATACTGTTATAAATATTTGGTGAAAATTTCAAGTTTCTAGAGTTATCAATTTAAACACAAAACAAAATCGTTTTGATAAAAAATAATTTTGCGTACAAATTCCCCTTTCATCCACATTTTTTTGTTGTTATTCCCGATTATTTTGAAAAATACTGAATGATTTATCTTTTAACCTTTCAGAAATAATAACTAGATCGAATTTTGCACCAGAAACTACTCTAGAACTTCGAAGTTAAAGATCTAAGCATTTTTTCACAAAAGTTCTTTGTACACAGATGCAAAAGTAAAAATTAGAGAAGTAGCTAACTGTTTTACTGTACAGTAGAAGTCAAGTGTACCTCGTCATTGGGTAGATCACTGTAATGGATATGTTAAATTTGAATAATTGAATTAAATGATAAATCATTGCATACAAAAACGATTCTGAGCGCAGGCGATCTATCATCCTATACTGCATAGGTACTAAGAATATTTTATGATACATACATAAAGGCATATGCAATTTTTAAAATTATCTATTTTTACAAGGAGCTTGCGAATAATATAGGTGGAATTCTACCTCGACAAGGTGCCTCCATGTAACCCTCAGAAAATGGATATAGTATGTGTCGAGTCTGTAGGAGATCAAGAATCATTTCACCACTACTCAACACCATATAAGTAATACGTGTTCTGAACGGTGATATAAAAAACAATTGGTTATAGATTAAAATTCGCTATTGGAATTTCAACGCACTGCAAACATTATGCTATAAAACACGTGGACGTAAAAAACACAAAAATGGCGCAATCGAGAATCGGTTTGCTGAGATTGACGCAGAAGAAACGGCCATGACTATCCACGACGGTCGTATGGGACTAATCTACAGAAAATATTGTAGTTACACAATGTGGTCAGCTATTACTTCGACTGTACTTATCGTGGTAGGACCATGCAGACTTAAATATTCGTCAGATTTGGCTGATAAACGATTCGGCAACAACTATTTATATGATACCATAACTGATAAGTACTATAAATCCTTCTCGGGTCTATGTGCGGTAGTAAGCACATCCGAGAACATCCCATCCACAGGGTACCTATCGGGTGAATAGTTAACTGAGATACTTTCTGTTGGTCATCACCATTTTTTTTGTTTTCGTTTGATTCGTGATAATTTTTAATCGAACTGTTTTCGCGTATATAATACAATTACCTAAAATTGCTTTTACAGTGTACGATATTTTTCCGATACGAATCTTTAATGAGCTTCGATATCATCTACAATCCAACAAAACCGCACAGAAACCGTGGTAGCTCGAAAACAAAGGATAGATTAAGCAAAAATGTATTCATATCTTCTTTGTGGGGATATTAACAATTTCATACGACTTTACGGAGCGTATTTAACATTTATTTTATATACGTAAATAGTTACGTACAATGTGTTGATATGTGTTTAGGTTTGGAAAATCGAAGTAAACTCTTGGTAAATAGTCACAAACCACTTAGGTATTCACGTGACAATAGTGACATAAATATTAAGTGTTACTGTGTTGCTTTGCTATACATTTTACACTATTTCGGTCATAAAACGCGTGTGATTTTACAGATGTCACTAGGTATCTATATAGATCAGCTGCTGTGTAATTTTATTACTGTGACAAGTGCATGCTGACAACGGTATAAATATATAATGATTCTTTGCTAAAGACTCGTTGATATATCTAAATCTTAATCAAGAGAGGATTTAATGATTGTAATTCACCTCAAAATATCGCAATGGAATATCCACACTACTTTCTCTTTCTCTCTCTCTCACACACACACACACATAAATAAGTCAACAATATTTTTTTTAAATGACAGATTTAGCTTTTAATAATTTTATCGTGTATGTAATAATAATAAAAATACCTACAAAGAATAGACATTTTTAAAGTAACAATAGAGATAATTTTTTTCATTAGCGAATCGAACTATAATTGCATAATTGCTTGGACTTCAATAACTATCTGTATGTATCTATATTTAGTACAACATTTCAGCCAAATTAGTTAATCTTTAATAATAATAATAATATGTTCATAACAACTGTTATCGTGACCTAAAAAATATTCATAACATTATGACTGATAATAATAAATAATTAATAATGAAATAGTATAGGTGCCTATTAGTTGGCCACATTAATGTGATTTAAGCATAAAGTAATTATTTAATTATTACCTAATATAAGGGATAACGAGATATTATAATGACTGATGTCCTTATCATTAATTTTTGGAAACACCAATCATAACAAATTATCAATACGCCTAAAATTATTTTATGAAAACACCACCGCTAAAAAAAATAATCTAAATAGTGGAAAATCCATCGATCTTAAAATATCTTAAAAACTTTGTTCGAGTAGAAGTGCGTAACACAGATCGAGATAGTACACTAATAGATATTCCTTTTTATTAATTGTATTAAAATAATACATTGGTCATTTGTATTTTATAGCACTTAATAAAACAAATACAAAACTACTAGTTAACAAATATTATATCTAACTACTCCATTCTTTTATTTTGGCAACATTGCATAAAATAATGAAAATATAATTAGTTAAGTAAAAAAAAAGACAAAAATATTGTCGAACGTTGAAACAATAGTTACCTAAACTATAAAACAAAAATAAACAAGTAGGTAGTTGCTTGCTAAATTACATAAGTAATACGAAATAATTAACATATTACAAATTTGCATACAAATCGTACACAAGATAATATAATATAAATTATATGGTTCAATAATTATTTTTATGTACCTACACATATTATAGTTAGGTACTTGCTAATGACCGATGATGATATAATGAACAATAATTACAGCAACTAAAATAAAATTGCACAGAAATCATCGGTTTTTAATTCTTGATTGCTAAATTATGCATTGTAGATGTAAAACGCTAAAACGATTATCTAATAATATCAAATTTAACTAGACTTTGTAAAAAAAGAAAAAATACCAGCTAGGAAACAAAAGCCACCAGCTGTGTGAAGTTGTGTTACTCAATATTCTGCTCAGGGCAGTATCAAAAGTATTACTATTATTATAAAACATTTGAAACCATACTTATATCATAACAACTCAAATATCCATGATACTCATTACAAATTATTGATTATTTTTTGACATTAAATATTATAATGACTTGTGAAGAATTGAATTATTAGTAACATTATCTTAAAATGTTAAGAGAACGTGACAACATTTGTTGTTTCCGTCTTATAAGTGTGTAACAATGGAAAATGTATACTAAGCAGTTGATGTTTAACTTCGTTAGTTTAAAAATTAGAGTGAATCGAACTACTATTATGAAACTTAATGGTAATAAATAATTATAATTAAATTATTTTAAATTATTATTATAATTTATTATTTGTGTTTGTATGTTGGTTTTTTAGGATAATTAAATTTCTTAGCAAGTTTTACGTGAATTAAAAGCGTCGTTTAAAAATGCTCATTTAAAGTTAAAAACTGAACTACTGTAGAATACTGACATACGAACACAGAAAATATTCTTACCATTAAGTTCCATTTTGATATATATTTTAAACTAACAAATCTAAAAAAGAACTCAGCAGTTCGTGTTTAGTGCAGCTTACATTTGCTATACGAGTATAATGCACTTGTAAGTTGGAGACAAAAAATGAAGCGCTCAGTTGAACAACAGATAATTAAATATAATATATTTAATATAAATATATATAATATATTATAATTAATATTATATTATTATAATTAAATAATAATAATACTTGACTATTGGTTTTGACGTTCCGGCTTCACCCTTTGAGTAAGCTGCCCAATAAATAGGCTCATATTTTTATAAATATAATCAGTATATTGAAGCTACTGAAAGGTCTGATGATAGATATTTAGTATCCCCATTTTTAAGTCTACTGTAATATGATTGTCTAGCAGGGAAACTATTAATGTGAGTGACAATTTGATTGCGAATCAACTGTGAATGTACATTTGGTCAGTTATTGTGTTTTCCTCTACTATCCTTAGGACTGAAATCATTGTTTTTACTTTCTGAACAATTATATCATTAACATGTTTACTTACGCCAAATATTGATCAAAATGCTTTTCTACAAATTTATAGAGTAGTTGAATTAAATTGGACTTTGTATTTAATAGAACAAGTTTTTGGTGGTCTCTCTCCAAGTCTATTTCGATGACACTGTACCTTTAGGTGTTTCAATTAAACTATCCAAATAAGAGCCCTGTTTTGATTTATCGGAAATTGAATTAAAATAAGAAATCAAATATTGCTTTTTTTATCTAGAATTTTAGCAAAGTATGATAACTTACACATAGAATTAGGGCCAGTCACTCTCATAGGAACCATTTTTTTTTTTAAAGAATCATGCGCAACACCTGTAGCTTTAAATCTTTTAGAAACATTTTGAGCCCATAAATGTTTATTTATACTTCTTTTTTTTACCTTTTTTGATGACACTATCTTCAACATTTTTAATGTCTTCAGCTGTATAAAGATGGCCATCGTCATCTGAAGCCTCAATAATATTTAGTCCAGAATATATTTGTTGCTGACCCTCATCAGATTCTGAATCTAAGACTAGTACACCTTTTAACGAATCTTCACTTTCACAATAATTATTAATATAATTTGGATCGTCTATCATTGTCAAAATCAGAAGAATCGATCTCGTCATCAAAGTCATTATATAAAACTCTACATATATTTTCATCATCTAGAGCAATAGCCAATAGGTAAATGAATAAAATATTGGTAAAATATAAATGTTCAAAAGAATCAATATACCTACGTAAAAACTATAAAAATAATATATTTTAAGTTAAAATATAAAAATATATAACAAAAAAGTATAAGGCTATTATATTATGTTTAAGATAACCTAAATTAAAATTTAGTATCTATTTGACTATTTAAAAAAACAACATTTATGACATTATTATTATCAACATAAAATTATAAAATAACCGCTTATGCGGTAGAATCAGGGAAGTCCAGACATACCCGGTTTATGCACAGAACTAATACCGGGTAAGTCCATTTTAGTGTAGTCAGATAGAAAAAAAAATACGAAAAATTCTATTTTTATACCAAATTGAATATATTATTTTTCTTAACAAAGTGCCGCCATAAAATGATTTTGTTCAAAAAGGGATTTGCCCAGTTGTTCTACTGAGCGCTTCAAATGAGGGTGGTGTAAAATCCTCTTAAGACCTTATTTTATTTCATCTAAAAATACAAATTCTTTTGAAAAAAATTAAAAGTCTAAATTCAATCTAAAGTGAAAACAAACTACACATGGATTACAATTTGTTAAAAGTTCAGATTCCTAGTAGTTTTCAAAGTGTTGGAAAAAACAAAACAAAAAAAAGGTCGGAAGTGAGTACCACTAGTTGTATCGTAAATGTCGAGTGGGTCACTGTAATGAATATGTTAAATTTGAATTCCATGATATAAAATCATTGTACACGAAAAAAAATTCTGAGCGAAAAGACCATCTGTCAACCTACATTATTCTTTATGATAGTATTGCTAATAAAGTAATTTATTATATTATTAGTAATATAGAAGGAAGGTTAAATTAATTTTTGATGAAAACATTGCATTTGAAAATGTTATTGTGTGTATAAAATATTATAATATACTTTAAAAGTTTCAAGTACTTACGAATAATATTTTTTAATTACAACGAAATAACTAACATTGCTATTCTTCATTTAAACATCTAATTTCTTTCAAATTTGAACTTAAAATATCTATAAAACACAACCATATTAATATATTTTAAAAATTTTTTGGTTACTTTAGTAACTACTTACGATAAATCTTTTATTTAATTTTCAATCTATAGCTATAAAAAATGAACATTTTATAAATTTTAAGTACAAAATAATTTGCACATTTTCAAGATAAATTTTGACAAAATTTGAACTAAAATGATTATAAAATAAAATTTTTATTAAGTTTTCAAGCTATTTGACACACTAAAAAAATTTTAATCAATATTTATAGAAAAACTTTTTTAAAAAAAATTGAAAATTTCTTATGCCTATAATTAGCTTAAGAAGAGCCAAAATATTTTTATATTTATATGATGCATATAAAATGATAATCTCAACCTTCGGTGAAAATTTCAAGTGTCTACGATTATTCGGTTTTGAATTACAGCAAAATAAGATAATCGTCACCTGGTAAATAAGTAGTTTACTGGTGAATATTCAATGCTGAATTTCAAACACCCATAAAAAATTAATTTAACTTTCTTTTGAAAGATACATTTGGGCAATGTTTTTATAATCATTAAAAGTTTAAATTTTGACAACATTTGTTAAAATCAAGAATATTTGTAAATTATTTTGTAGTTAAAAAGTTATAAAATGTTCAATTGTTATAGCTAAGGCTTAGAAATTGCATACAAGGTTACTCATAAGCGATATCCACTTGATCACTTTTTGAATTATGGTCAATACTGTAATAAATGTTTAAGTATTGAATGTAACAATATCAAATTTTATAAATATATTTTAATTTTAACAAAATTCTCATTATTCTAAGAAAAAATCAATTTTAATAATATGATAATTAAACGGCATTGAAAATATGTTAAACTTGTCATGTTATGTAAGTTTTTTTGTTAATTTTAACTACAAAGGCCAGAAGTTATCATGCTATTGTGCCATTGTGGTAACTAATCATATTATTAATTCATGATTAACTTAATTATACTACAAATTCATCTTTGGTTTTTAAAACTTTAAGTACTTCTATACATATTTTATTTAATTACATTATTTTGTTTATAATTAACTAAATTATGTTAGTCTTATCTATATTCAATTTTCCAATCTTCATTATAAAAATTGTAAATTTATGTTATATAAAACTAAGACTACACATTTTGAAAAATGTATATTGAGTCTTGCAAGAATAGATTAAATTGTTTGAAAATTATTTTCCGTGAATAAAATATTTAAACAAATAAAAAGTGAAAATTACAAGTTTCTAAAATTATTATTTTTTCAACTTAGTCAAAAAATTCAAAATTGGTTCATTAAAAAAGTAATTTTTTAACTACGAAAATTTAAAATTAATTCATTTATCGATTAATTCAGAATCTAAAATCTTCAACGGTGATTTTGTGAATTTGTGTGTATCTATAAACTTTCTTTATACTAATTGTGATCGATGAGAAACAAAAACAATATATAAGTACTTCATTTTAAAATTAAAATGGGTGTTTCGTCACTTCGATTGGAATTTTTATATCATAAATATTATTTGTGGTTCAACATGTCCACGTAAAATGTATTATTCCGATTGGGGCGGCGTGTATATATCTGTACCCCGCGCGCCGCGTCGTCGAAGTATTGCAGGCGCTCCCGGGCCCAAGGTATACATTATAATAGCTTTATCGAATCACATTTTTCTAATAAGGTTTCGATAATCGCATTTACCAAGAAACTGAAATTTAAGCAGATTATATAATTCCGTACTCACACATACACACACACACATGGGTCATAAGTTATGACACATGCATACACACTTTCCTGCACTATAATACTAATATGCTTGTTGTTACACAATAGTAATGTATCGGAAAATTTTAAACGATAACATGATATATTACCTAACATAAGGTATTTTTCTTTGCCAGACGTCCAGCCCTATATAATGTTTATTTTATATGTATTTTATGGACGCCCTCGGTCTTTTCGTATTACTCCCCTACTTCCACAAGCCCCCCTCCCAACGTTTTAAAATTTTGGTCGTGATTTCACTAACAGCTGGTTTTATAGTCATAAGTCACAAATTACAATATTACGAGTTTATTACTTATACCTTTTCCAGGTTTGTACTTTTTTAGAACCGCTTCAAATCACCATGATATAACTACGACGATATTAGTATATTAGTATCATCACTGTATTTGATGCAATTCTATGTCAAAATATTCAAGGACAATATATCTAAATTAAAAAAAGGTCGGCAAATGGATACCGCTCTGCTCTACAGTATGTGTCCAGTAGATCACTTTCATGGATGTGTTAAATTTATATTCAATGATATATATCATTGTATGCGAAAAACGATTCTGAGTGAAGACGGTCTGCCAGCCTGCATAACTAAGTGTACGTATTTTAAGATATAATTGCTATTAAAATAATTCAATTTATAACTATTAAAATAAAATAAAATTAATAATACAGTAGATTAAATTCATTTTTGCAAAAAATATTGCATTTGAAAAATTAATTAAATGTATAAAATATAATAATGTACTTTAAAAGTTTCAAGCACCCACAAAAAATGTTTTTAAATTAGAACGAAATTACTAACATTGCCATTCTTCATTTAAATATCTAATATCGTCTAAATTTGAATTTAAAATGTCCATAAAAATTAATTTTTTTGATTTTTTGGTTACACATAAACCACCTACGGAAAACCTTGTTTTAAATTTTCAACCCTTAGTTATAAAAACTGAACATTTTATAAATTTTTAACTACAAAATAATTTGCAAATGGTCGATGATAAATTCCGGTCAAAATTTGAAGTTTAAATGCTTATAAAAAAAAATTTTGCCCATATATTTTTATTATTTTTGATCTACTATTTTAACAACTTTTGAAAAATCTTGTATTAAATTTTCAAAAAATTTGAAAAAAAAAACAAAAATTTCTTAGGCATACAATTAGCTCAAAAATTGTCGAAATATTTTTAAATTTTTTTGGTGTATAGAAAATAATAATCTAAACATTTGGTGGAAAAAAATTTCAAATGTCTATTGTTATTGACAATTTTTTTTTATAAGCATTTAAACTTCAAGGGCTGAAGTGGTGCAGTGGTCACACAGTTGACTGCGACTCTCACAGTCATCGGTTCGATTTATAGCAAAGTGCAAACATTTTATGTGATTCTACGCAATCGCCATTTTCCCATGTTGTCATCCAATTGCGTCATCTGGATTCTAACTAAGTTTCACTTCACTGTGAGTGAAAACCACACGTCTTTTCTTGCAGAAGGGGGTAGTATCATGCATATAGTGATATATAAATAAATAAATGATATATAGTGATACATAGAATAGATCACACGATCTCCTTACTACCCACTTGCGTTAAGTGAAGATTAACGAAGACCTTCAGGTCATTTCAATAAACATTGGATAAAAAAAAAATTTAGACTTTAAATTTTGACCGGAATTCATCATCAAACATTTGCAAATTATTTTGTAGTTAAAAATTTATAAAATGTTCAGTTTTTATAACTAAGGGTTGAAAATTTAAAACAAGGTTTTTCGTAGGTGGTTTATGTGTAACCAAAAACTCAAAAAATATATTAAAAAAATTAACTTTTATAGTCATTTTAAGTTCAAATTTGACAAAATTAGATATTTAAATAAAGAATTGCAATGTTAGTTATTTCGTTGTAATTAAAAAATATTATTCGTGAGTACTTGAAACTTTTAAAGTACATTAATTATATTTTATACAATTAAATTATTTTTTAATGCAATGTTTTTTTGCAAAAATGGATTCAATCTACAGTATTATTAATTATATTTTATTTTCATAGTTATAAAATGAATTATTTTAATAGCAATAATATTTTAAAATACGTACACTTAGTTATGTAGGTTGATAAACCGTTTTCGCTCAGAATCGTTTTTCGTATACAATGATGTATATCATTGAATACAAATTTAACATATACATGGAAGTGACCCACTCAATATCTACTGTACAGCAGAGCGGTACCCACTTGCCCACCTTTTTTTTTAATTTTGTTGTAGTTAATTGATTAATATTTTAATTTAATTAGTAATGGCATTTAGTAAATTGGGAATATCTCTACTTATACCATCATTGTATTTCTCATCACAGAGATATTTTAATTTATTTTGTCTACAACTATTTTTGATTAATGGTGGACAATGGTACCCACTTCACGCTGTGTTATAATTTTTGTATTGTCAGTTGCATTTTCAAGTCACTTTTTTGTAATTATAATATACACATATTCGTATGTTTGTGATTAACCTAAATCGATATTAAATTTTATTAAGTTATGAAATTTTTAACAGTAATAATAATTAATAATGAATAAGCACCTACTAAGTTACCGATTACCGTTAGTTATGCATAATACATAAATACATAATAATAATATTGATATCGTGGATATAATATTTAACTAATAACTAAAATTAAGTTCTTATTAAGTAACTGTTTAAAAATAATATTATAAACTATGTATTTATAATTTATAAGATGTTTTTGTGGACATTCGTTTATTCACCGGTTAAATATTACCAATCTTTTAGGAATACCTCCACTCAGAAAAATAAGCCTCGGCTATAAGAAAATAAAGCCCCGAAAAAAAATTATCTTTAATCAATATATTTAAATGTGGTTTTTACGATAATTTGCAAGTCAATTCTAAGAGAATGGCTTAAATTTCAAATTCTTCAATTGTAATATAAATAGTTAATTTTTATTTTTTATTTATAGTATATGTAATTTTTTTCTTTATAATTATTTAATAAAAATCTAAGTATAGTAAGTAGTATAATAAATTAAGTGTAACTATATATAAAGGCTATATAGTTATATGATTTTTAATATGGGTACTATACTTTTTATATAACGTATTGTCTATTCTCCTATTTTATATTTTTATTTCTAATTCACTTGGTTTTCAAAAGTTTTAATAATATTATATTATGCAATTACATAAATAAAATAAAAAAAAAAATTAAAAATTTTTTTATTTTTTAATTTTATGAATGAAAGTCATTATTTAGTATACATACTTATTATTATTAAATAATAATATAATATGATATAAAAGAACAGAAATGAATAATTATACTAAACTTGTTTAAAACATGAGAATATATTAAGTTTAAAAAAGTGTTACATAATTCGTAATTAATAAATAATGTCAAGAAATTTAATAATTCGTATAACATTTGAAAATTTGGAATATTTAGAGCATACCTTATCATTGAATGTTTCGTGTTTGTTGATAAGAGTTTTCTCTTAATTTTTTTCGGGGTCTTGTTTATTTTTCTAGGTTGATCTAGATTGTAATGCACAAATATATAAATTCAATGTTTTCAGGAAAATTAATTCATCCTACTGTATTGGTGTATTACTAATAGTAAAATAAATTAATTTAATAGCAATATTATCATAAAACTATTATAAAGTACTTAATGTACTAAACACAGGCGACAAGCCATCTTTGCTCAGAACATTACAAATAATTTATAATGGAGCGGTTACCCAATTGCCCACCTTACTAGTAAACCTTTCTGTAAATATTTATCATATGTATTTGTGTTAACATGTTAACATATATATATTTAATTGACAGGGAAAAATTCACTCGAGAAGAATGTTCCCCTTGGAGGCCATTCCTATTTAAATTTAAAAAAATTAAATTGTTTAATAATATAGAATAACACACGGTAGGTATACTGTATAGTCTTATAGTGTAGGTATACATAAAGTTAGTTCTTAGTATTTAGTGGGCACTTGAAGTTAACACTTATCTAAAATAATATAATAATACTTATAACATAGTTATCTTTTAATAATTGTATTTAACTATACTTATAATATGTTATAGTATACTTGTATTAAAATTGTTTTAGACGACTGGAGTTGAACGAAGTTCTAAAACTGCAGTTTAATTATAATATTTATTTTATGTGTTTGCTAATTATATATAGATTGACATCACCGCAGTATGGTTACTAGCTAGAATTGTATATTTAAATATAGTATATTAGTATGCAAAGCAAATTATATACTTTCCAATTTAAAATTTAATTCTTATAAAAGTGATGTTTATTTACTAACTTATGGACTATGGTAAATAGTACATTGAACACTATCATAATGATAGTATTGAAATAAAATAAAAATTCCACTCTTCTTCGTGATAATCTGTCCAAATTGTGTTGCATAATCCTGAGTATTTCCCTAAATGACATGTGCCATCTGCCGAGTTCGACCCACCGACCTAACCGGAAGAACAGAACGCACGCGTCGTACGGTCAGTGTCTTGCTAGTTGCTAATGCTTATATACCTACACACGTGTAGATATTGGTATATATATACACCATAGACGTATATATTATATATATACATTTATATGTAATGTATATATATATATATTACATAGATAGTAGTAGGTTGATGTCCCTCCCCTCTACCCTCATCGCTAGTGGAACGCAGTATTATAGTGTATATAGAAACTACGACGCGGAGCAACGACCCGAGAAGAAAAAGGATCGACACGATCTATAACATACAATAATAATAATAGTAATAATCCATATAACAAACGAGGTAAGAAAAATAATGTATTTGTCCGTTAAGAGCTGCAACGACGAATGACGATCCCGTAGTCGAATCGTATAATCGTATAATTTATAATATGTATAGGTGCACAACTGCAGCCAATGCTCGTATAACGATATACGCCTAGTCTATATTATATTCGTCGAAGACAGTTTACCAGCCTGACCGTTGTATAATATTATGTGACACATTTCTTTTGGATTTGATAAACGGTATAACATACCTATATTATACACACAATGTACTCTTTTAAAACCAGTTAGTATGCGTATGTATATTGTATATTATAATATATACATTTTTATTGACGTCATATTATCATTGTTCATCTCGGAGGCCGTACGAGTCCCATACTTCAATTTATATCAGCGTTTTTTTTACTAAACACATTGAATTAAACTTTGGTGAAACAATTTAACGTTTTAACATTTATGTTAAAACTCTTAACGGAGCTTATATACGTAATAAGTATTAAGTTAGTTTTATAACTAATACCTATCATGTATATTTTTAAGTATTATTGTTTTTTATTTTTCAACTATGTACCTATACTTTAATTTTCAATATAATTTCATGCAGTACCGCACTATATGGGAGAGGATATGGTTTGCTTGGAAGTTATTATTAAAGTTTTTGTAGAAGCATTTTATTAATTGGTTACAATTACTTTTGTTTTATATTTTATAAAGCCTATACAGTATATACTATAGTAGATATTAGATACATAATATACAGAGCGTAACAGAAATAACAAAATATTTAGTATATATTTTTTCATTAATAATAATCATGATCTAAATTAAAAAGGTGTGCAAGTGGGTACGCTCTGTTGTACAGTAGGTGTCTAGAGAGATCACTGTAATGGATGTGTTAAATTTTAATTCAATGATATAAAATCATCGTAAAACTATTCTGAGCTAAGATGTTGTGTCAGCTTAAATTGCTAACACTATGTATATTTTATAATATTATTGCTATTAAAGTAATTAATTTTACTAATAATATTACTGTAGGTTGAATTAATTTTTTTCGAAAACATTGCATTTAAAAATATCATTGGATGTATAAAATATAATGATATGCTTTAAAAGATTCAAGCACCCACAAAAATATTTTTAAATTACAATGAAATAACTAACATTGTTAATGGTTGTTAAAATATTTAATTTTGTCCTAATTTATAATTAAAATGTCTAAAAAAATTATTGGGAAAATTATTTATTGACAATAATTAAAAAAAAATCGAAAATTGTTTATGTTTATAAATAGCTCAAGAAGAGTCAAAATAAATGTAAATGTATACTCAATTTTTTTATTTTGGTTATACTAACAAAAACTTATGAGGAACTTTGTATAACCTAAATTTTAAAGTTTTTTGATAGAGCAAACAATTATTTATCGACAATAATTGAAAAAAAAAGCTAAAAAAACATCGGAAATTTCTGCATATTCAAGCCTCAGTCAAAATATTTTGAAAATGTTATTATATATGAAAAATTGGAAACATTTAGTGAAAATAGTATAATGTATAGTGTATACAGTTAATAGTGTTTGAGATACACAAAAAAAACTTAATCGATTTTGTGTTTTAGGTTTTGCGTGAAAATCCCTGTTTTTCCTTAATTTTTTAGGGAAGTTTGTTCCGACGCATTTTTACTTGTTTTACCTTTTTTTGTTACACTTGTTTTTATATATAATATAACTAAAGTAGAGTGTTTGAAGTGATAATGACAATCAGACAATATCCAATTTATTAAGAACATGTATTAAAGAAAAGATATTAGTATCAAATTTAACATAACTTTATTGTGTTTTTTTATTGAACTTTCATATCTTAGACCATCCATGAATTATAATTACGAATCTATATTTATTTTACAATTTATTAATTTATAATAAATACTATTTTTGTTATTACTATACACAGTAATACAATTTTCAGAAACTAACAAAAATAATTAATTTACGGAAATTTCTTATAGCCCTCTTAAAACCAACCAGGAGAAAAGAACATTTTAAAAGAATATTGTTGTTCTATTAGGTTTTAAATGCTACTTTAACGTTTCTACATTAACTGCAATCGAAAAAAAATTGAATTCTTTAAACTGGTTGGGTTTTATTTACCATAGATTGATGTACATGTCGCTCAAGCTAAATTATACAAATGCAGAGAAAAAAACTTATCAATAATTTAAATATAAAGATTAAGTTAAATGTCTTTTTTCTTAGTAACAAAAATATTTATCCAAATATAATTATTTTTATATTATGCACCTATTAGATACATTTTTTTTCAACCACTGACAATATTCATAATAACATGATCTAATCTAAGAAGGTAAAAAATTATATGTATATGCGTAACACAATGTCAAAAATGTATTTGATTTCTACATTGCTATAATCTTTTAAGGTATACTTATAGGCAATTTAAATTTTACTAAAACAAATTTTAAAAAAGTAGGAGTTGTCGAATGGTTATGAGTGATGACTTATAAATGATTGAAACTAAAGTTACAAATAGTTTTAATTTTTGACTCTAAAGCTATTTATCTAACATAACCAAAACTACAAAAAAGATTTTTGGTACATCAAAAAAACTCAAAATAATGTGTAATATTTTAGTTTTTAATTGTTCAAATTCGTTTTTATACATCTATGAGTTTGTTTTTGATCATAATAGTTAATTTTATCGACACCATTAGAGTTAAAAGCATTTGTGGTTATTTTTGTTCATCAAAAATATACGAATACCTAGTCGTTAGTTACGACATTTTTAACAATTAAACTTACGATTTAGATCTCTAGAAGCAGTAGCGCTAAACATAATTTTAAATAGTCTGGTCATAACTACCAAATTTACAACCTATCATCCACCCCACCCAAGAACGTATTTTTAGGGGGTTTACCCCCCCCCCCCCCCCCCC
>JACXSJ010001956.1:0-18764 GCA_014851325.1 Pentalonia nigronervosa | reverse complement strand
TACTTGCCTATGGCCACAACTACTAATTATTTTATAGAAATTATGTTATTTTATTTTACTTAAGTAGTATGTTAAAATTAAAAGGGCACAATACTCAATTATAAACTTTCCATTAACATTAATGTTTAATTTAGTTTATATAGAAAGTCATAGAGGATAATATCATAATATTAATACATTAATGTTTTAGTTAAAACATGATATTCTTGCAAAGTTATTAATGAAGTTTTCAGTTCTAATATCAACATCAGTTTCACAGAAAATCAGCATAAGGTCTTCAGGTCGATTTTGTGACATGGTTGATCTAAGCCTAGTTTTGACAATTTTATGTTTCGAGAAGGAACGTTCTAGAGAAGCACTTGATATGGGCATTATTAATACTATTTTTAATATTGTAAATAGATTTGGAAATATACTAAATCTATGTATCCAGTGTATGGAAGTACATACTTATCAGATAAGTCCAGTGTTAACAAAAAACTTATACATCTTTATGATGCTCATAGACTCTGGATTATCATTATGAATTATTACGGACTCAGATTCTTCTTCAGATTCACTATCAGATAAATCAAAACTTGTTTTTCAGGTATGTATAAGATGTATAAAATCAGGTACAATATATTATATTATAGTACCTTAAAATAAAAATAAAAACACTAAATACTATAATGTTATAAGAAAATGATTTGGGTAACTTTTGATCATAAATCAACTGAAATTCCATTACAAGACAAACAGTTTAATAATCATAATAAGTCACTAGCTTGAAAAATTAATACAAGGCTAATTACAATGATATTGTTACATAAAAGTTGAAAAATATTAAAAAATACATATATATATATATTTTTTTTTATAAGCATTTAAAGTTCAAATTTTAACAATATTTATACAATTTAAAATTTAAAATGATTTTTTAGTTAAAAATTTATAAAATAATCAATTTTTATAGCTAAGGATTTTATTTTAAAGTATATTATCATATTTTATACGCATAAATACATAATAACAATGTAGTTTCAAATATAATTTTTAGTAATATATGATAAAATATATATAAATACCTTCAATGACTAATTCTTTTCTACAGGCTAGTTTTGAAGGATCGTTGTAACTTCTGTGGTTTCGAATTGTCCGTTTTAGGTGTTTTTCTTTTGGCAATTGAATTAATACTTTATGTTATATATTTGACTCAGCATTGCATGGAATATTTGTGTTTTTTCGTTCATTGTATTTTATAATTTTAAAGCAACGGCTGCATTTTTATTAGAACTATGTACATGATCATGATCAAGACCTACAGATATTGGATTTTCAATATTGAAACTAGTTTTAAGTACACTCGGACATTTTAAAGAGCTAAATTTAGAACATTGGCAAAGTATAAAATTGGATCACTCTTTTTGAAAATGATAAATAGCTCCGATGTATGCAATTTTAGGTTTTTTACCATTAGTATTTAAAATCTCCATAGCGTTGTCGTTTTGTACTTTTATATTATCGAGTATTAAATGTATACTGAGACCTATAATATGTGGTCTACCGAAAATCGTTGCTAATTTTTATTATACAATACAATATTTGAACATGGTCATAACCATTTATTTTAACTTTTAACATAGTGAGTATCCAAATTGTGTTCGTAAGCCCATTACAGATAAGATATGTAGTTATAACCTCTTACCTTGTGTTTTATAATATTATCAAAGGTACTTATTACATTGCATACAACAACTTTAGGTATCTTGAAGATCTTATATCTTATACATTATCGTCAAAATGTTATAGAAAACATAATATTTTATTTTAGGGATTTAATTTTTACAGAATTATACCTACATAATATGAGTATTAATATCGTAATATAAAATATTATTGTTAATTTTTCGAAAATTATTTATAATATTAAAATATATATTAATTTTTTAAATGATAAGTATATAATATAATATACCTATTTGTAATTAAATATTAATAATTTGGTAATTATAAATACTAATTAGCGTTTAAAAAATATTTGTCCAATCATTTTCATATGGTTATTAATTATATTGTAGTCTGGGGATTTTTTTTACCCCGCAATTCCATGTATCATTTAGGTACTTAAACGTCTTAAGTAATAATTATTAAATGGACAGTATTATAATTTATAGTTAATTGGATTAATTCATTTATTACTTGTATAGTTGTAATTAATTTACCATGCTACCACATCACCACCCACCACCCCAAAAATATGGTCTGGTCATGACCAGACTTGAACCCTGAGTTCGGCAGTATTTGGACTCTCCTCCCAGACAGAGGCATTTCCTACCTGAATCAATATATATTTTTTTATTACACATAATAATAGGTTGATAAATAGGTTCTTTGGTTTTGTCCGAAATATACAATCATCATATCGACATCTGTTGACTATTATCATTCACGTTATGTATTTATTACCTAATTGAATGGGTAATAATGATTAATAAACCAAACTCAAATTATCTAAGCTATTAACAACATATTGCATTACTCTTTTAGTATAATTCGTGATATCGAACCGGGCGCGTAAACTGTTCGTTCTTGTGTATTTTATAATAATATAATGAAAATAATAAAAACTAAAAGAAATGATAAAAAAAGCATATTTGATAATTTCGTATATGTTAAAAAAAAACTTTTGTAAGTGAGGATATGTTGGAATTGTATAGAAAAATCTAAAAACAATGAAAATAATTGTCAAGCAAGTTTTACAACTGACATCAAAATTTAAGTTATTGTTTTTAAAATTGACCATAATCCTATGATTAATAATGGTGGTGGTAGATGGCACTATTGCCTGCCCAAAAGAAGTTGAGGTAATAAAATCATTATCATCAATGAAAAATAACGCAAAAAATCATTCTGAGCCTCCTTCTATTATATTTTCTAAAGCTGTAATAAATTTATCTAACGAAGCAAAATTGTTAATGCCAGCAAAAAACAGCGTGAAAAGAAGTTTAAGAAGAGTTAAAAATGCATCTTATCCACCCTTAATACCAGTAAATGAGTTGAAAGTGACTGGTATATGGACAACAATAGGAGATGAAAATCATCAGCCATTTTTATTATATCACAATGAAAATAATGAAAATAGAATTATAATTTTTTCATCTCCTGAAAGTTTGCAAGTATTAAAAAGGTCAAAATATTGGTATATGCATGAAACATTTTCAACTGCATCTACATGCTTTAATCAACTTTACATTATTCATGTTCAAATGAGCACAATAACAATTCCTTTGGTCTATATAGTTCTTCAAAATAAAACAAAACAAACTTATACCGAAATGCTTTCTGTTATTTGTGAAAAATGTCCAAATTGTGGAGTGGTACAAATAACAATAGACTTTGAGAAAGCTATCGTTCTTGCAATTGAAAAAGTACTACCAAAAGTAAAAATTCACTGTAGCTATTTTCACCTGTGTTAATTAGTACGGCGCAAAATCTAAGGGTATGGGCTAGTCAAAAAATATAAAAAAGACAAATAATTTCAACGAGATGTCACAATGATAACTGGTCTTGCATTTTTACTAGTCAATTATGCTAAAAAAGGTATGTATATTATGAGTAATAACTATTTTTGTTCATAAATAGATAGATGTAGATTGTGGTTGTGTTTTTGGTATAGAAATTTTATTACGAAAAAAATTTCATAACCAAGATGCTGATCAAATCCTTACGTACTTTAATACAACTTATGTTAACGGCCGTTATAGAAATAAAAAAAAACACAGAATTAAAATACAAACTTACAAGAATACCTTCGTTATGGAACATTTAACTAAAGCTGGTATAAGTAGAACAAACAATATTTCGGATGGATGGAATAATAAATTTGTAACACTAGTGCGAATTAATGATCCAAATATTTGGCATTTTATTGAAGTTCTACAGATGAGTAATTCAAGTGCATCAATAAAAATTTTAAATTATTGGGTAGGAGCTTTTCGTAATAATTTAGGTAAAGATGACAGGTTAAAAAAGTTATGTGAAAGTTTTTTAAATGATGATATTTAAAATTTTTTAATTTCCGTGACCTATATTACCAGAATAAAAAAATTTATTTAGGCTTTTTGATTTGTATTATTTAATTTTGTATTTTAATATCAACAGTGTTATTATGACATTATTATTCCGTGAGATATCTTATCAGAATAAAAATTATTAATTACGGTTTTTTTTACTTGTATTATTTAATTATATCATATTTATATATAGCAATAATGTTATTATGACGTATTATTGAATTATATTTATATATTAATTTAATAGAATTATATTGACCAAATTTATTTGCATTATATATTATTATTGTTTAATATTTTTATTTTTTGTCCGGGAGGGAATTTATCCCGTTGGGGGGGGGAATGTCTATTGTATTGGTGGGAAAAGTCACGGGAGGAGGGGAACGTCCTAGATTCGAGTTCGGCGGCACTGTCCAGCAGTATAGCAAAATTTTACCTCGGGATTGATGCGGCACAAAGTAAATACTATATAGTTACAACTCTATATATAGTATAGATATATTAGTATCTATAGGACGTACACCAATTACCTAGTACAAAGCCAATGCTCAGCACTAGTATACTAGTATAAATTGTTGTCAATGCCGGATACGAATATTAGCCATTATGTCACATTCTCGTTAAGGCTACAGAACATTTATGACTTACTTAGATAAAAACACAATTTAATGCAATTTAGATATTTTTACATTTGTATATTTATTACATTATTGATTATTTGTATACGTATAATTTTTTATTTTTTTATTAAAATAGACAGCTTTCTTGCTTATCAATATAGCAATATGAAATACATGGCTAAATATATATATATATATATATATTTAACCATGATGAAATAATGATCAAATGACCAATGTGAATAAAGAAAGAAAAATTGAAGCATCATAGTTGAAAACAATTATTATTATACGTAAACTTTTTTTTTGTGCTGAATTTTTCTTGGATATTGCCCTCTGTTTCGCCCACAGATATATAAAATATATAAATCGTATCTGTGGTTTCGCCTCCCCTTAATACTATTGGTCCTGCCCCAGTCGTGCGTTGTATATTGAAATATTATTACTACAATACGTAATGCTATTGAAGCCGCCGCCGCCGTCGGTGCGATGACGTAGTCTGTGTGGCACGCGGGTCTGCGGGTGGTGGTACAGTATTATTATTATTATTATTATTATTATTCATGATTTTTGTGCGACCGTGTACGTCAGTGCGTGCGTGCACAAACCGTACGTGTGCGTGTGCGTATGTACGTGTGCGTGTGCGTATGTACGTGTGCATGTGCGTACGTACGTGCGTGCGTTTGCGTGTGTGCATTGGCCCCGGCGACAATTATTATTATTATTTGTACCGCCGCCGCCGCCACCGCCGACGCCACTACAGCCGCCGAGATTATCAGCCGTCGTAGTGTGCGCGCGCGTGTGTGTGCGCGCGATAGCTAACGGGTGTGTAGTAAGCGGCGAAGGGGGAAATAATCGAAAGAAAAAATAAACTGACAACAGCGGCGACGACGAACCAGTATTTGTTACAACACACGGTAATCGTTATTCGTCCGCCGTCGACTTTTTATTATTTTCTAGTACGTTTGGTATTATTATCCTGCAACACATATCGCCGCCGAGCGATTTGATTATTACAATTCATTTTTATCTGTCATTATTCGTTTTATCCGTCGCGGTAAATACCGTACGGCCGTCACCGTCGGCCGCAGTGTGACGTCCAACGCGCGCCAGTGTGCTCTGTTACGCCGTCGGCGGCCACCGTCGTCGTCGTCGTCGTCTTCCTCCTAGTCCTCTTCAACACAACACACGCAGCAGCGCCCTTTGGACAACTCGGTCGTCGGTCGCCGCTCTTCTCGTCGCTACTCTGCCGAATGCGCAAGCCCGATCACTCGCGGTGCTACCACCGTTTGAAAATGTCCCGGGAAAACGTTTGACTTTCCGCGCTTAAAGAAGAATCCGTTACGCCGACGTCGTCCAGGTAATACTCCGGCTTGCTGGTCGTCGACGGTACATATTTTATTTTTAAATTCTGCCCACTATTTGAATTACGATTGCCAATTCTTACCCCGTTTTTTCATTGTGTTCAGTCGAAAATATTATCGTACGATTTTGTTTTTAAATGTCGTAATTATATTAGGGCGACTATCCAAAACATTAATTAATTAAATAGATAGGTTTTATATTTTAGTTTTATGAGTTTACTCTTAAGGTGTATGACACTGAAACAATCAAGCTCACTGTGAAGCAATTTACTTTTACTTTTCAATTATTTAACAGATTCTATAATATTGGATATTTTTTTGTTGAAAGCCATACACATAATATCTTTTAACTTGTCTTCATTCAATGAATTTCAGATGCAATCTTAAATTTTAAAATTAAAAATGAGAGTACTTGCTACCAGGTTTTCAAAGAAATATTTAAGCAAGTGTAATATAAAAACCTTAAGCAATTTAAATATAAGTTCTTTTTATCCTCATAATTATAGTCATAGAAGAATCATATAATGATTTTTAAATTTTATTATAACTTAAAGATAAGTTTAATAATTTTGATTGTTATCTATTCATAATAGTAATATTTTTATTAATTTTTTCAAGTTTTATGCTATTTACATAAGAAAAAACTTCTGGAAGTCTATTTAAGTCCTTAAAATTTAACAAAATCAGTAGGTGACAAATATGCTAAATCTCAAAATATTTGATTTCTTTTTATAAATTTTTTCTCCACACTTTCAACAACTTCCATAATAGTATAATATTATATTACCACATACATTTTTTTTAATTGGATCAATAATTTAGTTAATTTGGTAAATTTGAAAGTAGGTAGGTACATAATATTGTAACTGTATTTATATAATATGATTTAACAAAAAAATTCTTATAAAATTTTATCAGTAACCATTGGAAATTTATTTCCCTGTACGCCAATCCGTTCCTGAGCATATTTAAATACTTACTACGTTTATATGATACTTGTATTTTTACTGGTAAATAAAATTATTTATGCAGAGTTTGAAAAATTTATTAATTTAATGGTTCAATAAAATTTAATGCACCAATCATGGGCCACTAAATTATAGTTAAAGGACCATTAGGACCACTATTCATTAAATGTTTTGTGATTGTTCATGTAGCCCAACATTAAACTGTTAGTAGGAAGCAACTATGTATGGATTTTAGACTGTTATAATCCCGTCATATAAACATACTAATTGTTTCTATATTTTTTATGGGAATATCTAGTTTTTAACGGAACATTAGTTTTTAGTTTACAGTTTTTTTATGGATATTATGTAGCTTTTGACTTGGAATGATGGTTAAATCATAAATTAAATCAGAATTTGATTAAGTAAAAAATTTCCAAGAGTATCTCTAAAAATTGGAATTGGTACCTACAAACAATTTAATTTAAAATAAATATTAAATTCCAATGATAGGTACTTATTCATTTTATAATATTGGTAATGATTTATATGTTAAAAAATGATTATTTGATGATGTTATTTATGACTTATTTGAAACTATATTATTTTTTTTAGTTTTACCTAGTAAAATAATTTCAATATTATTAGAGTTTAACTGAATTACTAATGGAAAAATGAACCATGAATATTAATATAAATATATTTTAAAATATCTTTTGAAATATAGGCAGATAAATTATTTCTGCCCTGAATCATTTTTTCTACATAATGATTTATCATTGAATTAAAATTTAATACATTTCAGTGACCAGTGACATAGTCAGAATTTTTGATTTGGAGGGTCTAAACACTTTTTTAATTGAGTTCACCCTCCTCTCATGAAATTAGAAAAAAATTTCATAAATATGCAATTAAAATGTTTTTTAATAATATTTATTAATAAACAATAAATAATAGATAATTATAATACATTTCATCTCAGTTTAATTGTTGTTCTACTCTAATAATTGCATCCTCCTAGAAGACTTTTTAGCAAATTCTGTTATTATTTCATTTTCATTAATATCTTCTTTTCTGTTAATATTAGCCAAAGCTAACCCATTCAGTTAATTTTGTGACATGTTGCTTCTTAAATAGGTTTTTATCCTGTTCAATACTAAAAATATTCTTTCAGAAGTGAAAAAGTTAACTTGTAACATGTTAAATATAAAATAAATTCAAAGTTCATAGTTTATCACCATGGTTTCATATTCTCATGTACCACATGCACATTTACACTATTTACTATAAATTACAGTTTTAATAATATGTGATAAAAATTCCACAAGAAAAAATTATGTAAAAAACAATTATAAGTTTGAGTTATGATATTTAACTACAGACTCTTATACTAAGAAGTATAGTATAGAAGTCTGTGAATGTAATGTCTAATGTTGATTGTTGAGTGATACTAATAACTAATAAGTATGATTGTTAATTGTTGCCTATTAATGCTTTATGTAACGCCCGTTAACGTTAACATTTAGTTAATACCTAAGTCATAAAATACTAAATAGTATTACACTTTTACATGATTCATGGGGTGAGCTTATAGCCTCCCTTAGCCACTGATAGTGACCTCAAAGTAGACAAACTCGATAACTTCAAAGCAGCTGAGTGACGTCATTAGTTATTTTTTATGAATATAGTATTGTATTAGGTAATTACAATAGTTTTTAGTTTATTTAAATACCATTATTCTGAATTAAATCAAATAGTAAAACAGTTCTCTGAATTCCAAATACCTACGTATAATAATCCAAATATAAAAAATAAAAACAAATTCAAATAGTGTTTTATGAATAATAAATATAAAAATAAAAGTATAAAATTAAAAAATATACTAGGCAAAATGGAGTTCCTTGTGAACTATTTTTTACTAAAATGTAAAAATCTTCATTATTATCACTATAAATTTAGATTTGAATTCAATGTTTAGGTTTAAGAATTCCAGTTGTTTTTGGTTTGAAATTGAGTACTTTAATTATCAAATATTAATGATATTATAATATAATAAATAATAAATCAATGTCAAGTACTCAGATTTAATTATTATTATTTTTAATGAGTATTCTTATTCGCATAACTCATTATATATTAAAAAAAAGTAGCAGTCTGCACCCTCATTTAATAATCATAAGTTAGTTTTTTTAATTGCTTTATAGTTTTCTAGGTATATACTTGTTATGAATATACACCTAATAATAATTAATCAATTTTAGTCCTTTTAGTCAATTGTGTTACATAGTTGTAAATTTATTTCTATAAATAAAATGATCAACTAAAAACAAAAAAGTTCTAATAAGAAATAATAATAATAATAATAATTATTATTATTATTATTGTTATACAACTAATGGTTTAAAAAAAGTGTCTATACTTTAGAAACTATTTTTAATATATTGATATTTTTTTTTTGTAGATATTTAATTATTGCAATGGAAGTTTCAACAACAAAAGAATCTGATGAAGTTTCTATATTATCCCAAACTGATGAACCTATTAACACCAAATCTCATAATGTAAAATTTAATAATGATGATTATCTTGTTGAAATTAAGAATATAAATGTTGCAAACATTGATCAAATTAATAATGAAGAAATATCTACTGTATCAAAAACTTTATCCGACTTCCTAGTAGATACTCCAAAATTATTATCAGATTCAGAATGTACAGTTCAAAATATATTGTTTGATATGAAAACTAATGAATTTAGCACTAATTCTGATGAGAAAACCAGCATTGATAGCAATATACAACCTTACAATAGTGATGTTAAAAATTTCAATGTGTGTTTATCCTCTTTGACTTCAACTTTTATGCCTTCTAATGAAACTCAAGTTCTTTCGAGTACAAATGAATCAACTTATTCAGATGTAAATAATATTTTTACAAATAATAAAAAACGAGGGTTTTCAATTGAAGAAATTAGTAAAGATGAAACTTCTCAAAATAGCCAAAACATGTCAACATACTCAAATGATTATACTTGCTTTTTAAGTGAGCAAACAGATGCTATTAGCAATTTAACACCTTTCAAAAGAAGTAATAGCTATTATTTTGACTCTCCTGTAAAAAAGTTATGTACGACAAAACTGCCTATCGATGACAAAACAAATGAACTGCTTAATAGCATTAATCTGTATTCAAATAAAAAAGATAATAAAATATTCAGTGGATTTACTAGCATTCAGAATGACTTAGAAGCGGATTATATACAAGATCGATATGATGGAAGTGACTCTGGGTTTGGATCAGAATTAGCAGAAGATAAGAGTAGTAGTATCTTAGATATAGCAGTTTCAACATCAAGTGTATCATACAAAACTGATTTTACATTGAACCAAGAATCTAGTTTTGAAGATTTGCAAAGAACTTCAAATGAATTTTTATCAGCAATGGAAGTGTTGAAGCCAAAATTTTCAGATTCTATTCTAGATACAGTACCATTAGACGACATTAGGAATAGTTATGGAATTGTTAAAGGCATTTTAAAACGCAACAAACCCGTCAATTATGGTGTTCTAACATCTGATGTTACAACAGTGAAAAAACGCAAAAATATAAATTTTGCAAATGTAACAGTCTTTTATTTTCCTCGAGTTCAAGGATTTACTTGCGTTCCATCTCAGGTAATAATATTTATTTATAAATTGAAAAGATGTAATGTTTTAATAAATATAATTTCATTAAACAATTAAATTGTTATTTAATTTTGAACTTGTTTTGGATTTATATAATTTAAAAAATATTTTATCAAGCAAGTTATTTATTTTAGGGTGGTTCTACTCTTGGCATGACAAGAGTTCATAGCGCATCACGAGTTTTTTCTCTACCAGAATATATAGCAGAACAGAGAAGAATACGCCGAAACTTGGTTCAACTAAGTCAATCTGAGGTTTCTGGTACAAATAGTGATGACAGTGATAGTGATGTAGGAGCAGCAGATGTTTACTCTGAATCTGACGCCGATATGGATTCCGATAGTAATGGGAGTTTTTTACAAGTAAGTTAATCTTATTATGTATGATTCACAAAATAACTTAAATTTTTATTCATATATAGCCTGTACCTACACGACAAAGACGTGCTCTATTGAAGGCAGCTGGTGTTGAAAAAATTGATTCTTCAGAAAAGGATGACTGCAAAAGCATAAGACTATCAAGGGAATTTTGTGGATGTTTGTGTCGTGGTTTTTGTGACCCGGATACATGTGCTTGTTTTCAAGCAGGCATAACATGTCAAGTAAGAGCCAAACAAAATATCTTTTTCTAAATATGTATTATAATTTTTTCTACCAAATTAGTATAAGATTGAAAAATCATATTGAGAAATTTAGCTACTAATTTTCTACCCGTATTTTTATTTTGATCAGTGTACTTTAAATGGTGATGGAACTGGTCATTAAAGCACGGGAGAAATATATTGATCATTTTACTATACTAAATTTTAGCTCAAATAATAACAATGAATACTAAAGTAATTTAACTTTATCATATTTTGTGACTTAGGTCGACAGAATGAATTTCCCATGTGGATGCACAGTAGATGGCTGTGGAAATTCTGTTGGTCGTATAGAATTCAATCCAACAAGAGTTCGAAAACATTTCATTCATACCATAATGAGACTTGAAATCAAAAAGAGAGAAGCACAAGAAGAGGAACACTGTAATAAGCTAGCTATGACATCACCACTTATATCTAATTTTTCCTATCATGATTCCAGACATATACAACCGTATTATCAACCACAACACTATGAACACAATTTAAATGATTATAATTATCATTCATTTTTGCCTGTTTATGATAGCAATCACATTGCCCCAGAAAGTAGTACACTGAACAATTATCAGCTTAATAATTCAAACACTTTATATGAGCCATACCAGCCATTTCCATCTGCATTTGTGCCTTTGTCACAAGATAAACCTAGAGGATTGTCTATTATAGACAATAAGCCTGAAACATTCACAGATTTATTGCAACCATATTGCTTACAAAGTATTGAAAGTACTGATTCACTTGGTATACCAAATATTCCGAGTACATTGGCTTCAGATAATTTTAATTTAGAAACAGAAAATTTAGGAGAAATCATTAAAAATACAATGGTTGAAAGTGTTAATTCTTAAAATTTCATTCACTGACAACTTGTTAAATAATAAATGTTTTTCTTTAGTTGAATTTTTTTTTATTTGTTATATATATTTTTTAACTTGGTTATTCTAATAATAATAGTTATAGGTGTACTCTGTATTATGTAAGAGTAACCTTAGGCGGCAAATAATTTTTATGTGGTTCTATCGGACCATGTTTAACAATTATATTGATTTTTGTTGTCAGATTTTGTTTTTGACTATTGGTCTCTGTCAAATAATTGCTTTACCTTAGAAAAATGCAGGTTGTTGAAATAATAAAGTGACTACTAAAAGTGCGGTACTCAGTGCGTTGGCCACATCTATTGCCACCGCTCTGCGCAGAAGCCACTTAATGTTATTCATATATAAGACAAAGTATGGTTTACTCATAACTCTATTAAATTTTATAAAATAACTTGTGGTTGGTAATTTTAGTAGACTTTAAATACAATTTGTTTGCAATCAGACATAAGCATTTTTCATTAAATAGTAAATTATTCAAGAAATTGTTAAGTTTTAATGAATTTTTCAAAATGTTTTTATAGATTTTTTTGCAATTTATTTATAAATATACTATTGTTTAAACAATGGTTTACATAAACACAATAAAATAGAAATTAGTGTCTTTTTGTGGTGTTACTCTAATATTATAGGTATCTAATTATAATTTTAATAAAAAAAAACTAATTTTAGTACTTAAGATGACTAAACTAAATATTTCTAAAATACATTATGAGATCTCTTATTGATACTTGTATTATTTATATTGTGTTCCATAATTCATAATTAGAAAATTATTCTTTTAAAATTAATTTATATAACCTTATATCATCTGAAGTCCAAAATAAAAATTGAATGTTATGACTTATAGTTGCCCATTTATTATCATTATTGTCTTCTAGATAATTAGTTTTTGGTATTTATTTTGTTATTAATTAAGGGATGTAAGGGAAAAGGCACAAATAGCTTGATTAGGATGTTATGTATATTAAAGTAACCAAAATTCTTGATTATATATAATAACCTATTTTATGTATTTAAAGCAATTATACATTAAACATTATTTTTATTAACTATGAAATGCAATAGTATTATTTTTATTTCTTTTATTAATAATTATTTCAAACGGTTTTATTAAAAATAATGCTAAATAGTAAAATTCATTTTAATGTTACATTTTAAAAGTATTTTATTTCATTCTTATTTTTTTTTGAATTTTGTTTCATTGTATTTTATGTCAATAATTTTGTTTTTCTTGGTTTATTTGTACCAATAATTAATATTTTGTTAACTGTATTAACAAATTGCTTTACCTTTTTACAATTAATTTTATTAGAGTATTATTGAATTAATTTAAAGACATGCTAAATAGAAATTTATTGGCCTTCCTATGTCACATTATGGAAACATATTATAGTACAACGAGAGTATAAATTACATATATTAAATTTGTATATTAGTTTAAAACAGGCGATGGATCCTTTGTGCAATGTATTAAGATTTGACTATAAAATGGTGTCTAAGAATACACTATAGTGTTTTCTAGAAAAAAATATTTAGTTTATTTGCATAGGATTAAATCTAACTGTTTTATTATTGTGATTATAATTATGATTATTAATAATGTTATAAGTACTATTATTATTTTAATTATTTGTATAGTAGTTATTAATATTATGACTTATATGATTATTTTCTGATATATATCAGGTTTGTTTTTTTTAAACATTGTTTTAATTGGTTTATTTATAATACACAATCCCTATATTATAAAGTCGACCAAATATGACCCATTGGAAAAATTAATTTACTGAAATCACAGTTAAGTGTTCAGCATCTTATTATTGATAAGATAATATATAGATAATAAGATAAGATAACATATTGAATGTTACAAATAGTCATTATTACACTTGTTTATTTGAAAAAAAATAATTTTCATCTTGTAATTATCACACCTTAAGCACCTTTAAATAAGAGAATTAAATTAATATTTATGTTAAGGCAAGCTTATAGTTAGTTAATCATTTAAGTAGATTGTCAATTATCGCGATTAGTGTATCAGTGCTGTATTTATGTAAGTGTGTTTGCTAATAAAATTAATTTAAATTATAAATATTCATATACTGTAATAATAGTTATTAAGTGTTTTTGTTGTGTTTTAAGCCTTAGGAGACTTAATATTTTCGTCTAATCCATTTTTCAACATGTGTAATACTTAAAATGATGCTTTTGTATTGAATGATAGAGTTGCGAGTTGATTGTAGACACTAGACGTATTTTCGAGAAAATGTAACCAGGTTTAAGTATATATTATACATAAGTGTATATTATAGTATAATAATATATATAATGTCCACAATAGTACATTTATATTTATCAATTATATAATGAAATAAATAAATGTATTTTTAAATAAAACTATATGTTTCCTATTTAGCCTAGTTAATCTCGAAAACACGGTTATTGTATTCAATTTTATAATAGTTCATTACTTTTGGATCTTGTTTTAGTGTCATTAAAAAACAAAATGGACACATAAACTATGTACATACGAGGTTTATTCAAAATGTATCGCGAATTTCATGTTTTTTCAAGAATTATTTATTTATTCATGAATATCTATTTTGTCCCCTTCAAAGTAATCCCCATCAAACATTATACACTTGTGATAACGTTTTTTCCAATCCTCAAAGCATTTTGAAAAATCATTTTTTGTGATCTTGTTCAGCTCCTCCTTCGATGCCGTCTTTATCTCCTCAATCGTGGCGTAGCGTCGTCCTTTCATGGGCCTCTTCAGTTTCGGGAACAAGAAAAAGTCACAGGGGGCCAGGTCTGGGGAATACGGTGGCTGCGGCATTATTAGAGTGTTGTTTTTGCCCAAAAATTCGCGCACGAGTAACGGTGTGTGAGCAGGGGCATTATCACGGTGCAAAAGACAATTTTTGTTCTTCCACAAATCCGGGCGTTTATGGCGGATTACTTCTCGCAAATTGCGCATTATTTGAAGGTAATATTCCTTATTGACCGTTCTACCCTGCGGCAAGAACTCATAATGCACCACGCCTCTGCAATCGAAGAAAACTATCAGCAAAACATTCATATTCGACCGAACTTTGCGTGCTTTTTTCGATCTTGGCTCATGCGGCAGCTTCCATTGGGATGATTGAGCTTTGGTTTCTACGTCATAACCAAAAACCCATGATTCGTCACCAGTTATGAGTCTCTGGAGCAAATTTGGGTCGTCACGGACAGAATTCAACAGCTCCTGAGTAATGTTAATGCGATGCTGTTTTTGGTCGAAATTGAGCAATTTTGATACGAATTTCGCGGCGACCCATCTCATGCCCAAACTATTGGTAATAATCGAATGGCACGAGCCAATCGATATATTTATGTCCTTAGCAACTTCTCTGACGGTTATTCGACGATTGGCCAATACTATGAGGTCTGGCGTTGTCGTGCAGCAGGCAGACTCCGCTCGTTAACAGACCCATCTTATTTTGAATAGCTCTCCTCAATTTTTTTAGGGTCTCACAATATCTTGCTGCGTTGATGGTCTTCCCCTGAGGTAAATATTCAATCAAAATGATGCCTTTGTGGTCCCAAAATACTGATGCCATGATTTTTTTTGGCTGAAATGGTGGTTTTGAACTTTTTGGTTGAGGGTGAAGTGGTGTGACGCAACTGTTCGAACTGTCTCTTGGTTTCAGGTGTATAGTGTGCAACCCAAATTTCATCTCCAGTAACAATAGACTTGAGAAAATTATCACCGTCCAGTTCATAGCGTTCCAAAAACTCTCTGGAGGCTTGCACTCTATTCAACATGTGTTGTTCAGTAAGCTCTTTTGGGACCCATCTTGTGCACAGTTTTTGAAATCCAAGTGTTTCTGTGATTGTTTCGTGGAGCAGAGACCTTGACAGTTGCGGAAACATTGCAGAAAGTTCATCCAGAGTCAATCTGCGATCGTCACGGACTGCATTCTCGACTTTTTTCACAATGTCGTCAGTCAAAATCGACGGTCTCCCACTCCTCAGATCGTCATATACATTCGTACGGCCGTTTTTAAATTCCCTACACCACTTGTATACACTGGTACGATTCATATGGCTTTCACCATAAACGGTTCGTACCTCATTAAAAATCTCATGTGGAGATTTTTCCTTCGCAACAAGGTAACGGATAACGGCGCGGATTTCGCACTTGGCGGCAGACTCGATCGACATGTTTAACAAGAAAAATTCGTGCGACCACAGTTTTCAACGTACTGAATTCGTTCTGGTCTTGTTTTAAAGGTTAGGAGTAAAGCTATACGGCAGTGTAGCCAACATAGTAAAAAAATATTCTCTATGGCCGTGAGTGCCTCAGTACACATACTTTCTGGACACGCCTCGTAGTTTCTTTACTTCATCAATGTTTTCGTCTGTTGTTGACGTGCTCGGGCGTCCAGAACGCTCTTCGTCGCTCACATCATCTCGGTCCTCTGAGAATATTTTGTACCACCGATAAACGTTGTTTTTGTCCAAAATAACTTCGCTGTAAGCAATAGTTAACATTCTGAATACATCCGCGCACTTTAAGTTGTTCTTCACACAAAATTTGATACAAATTCTTTAATTCATTTTTTGGAATAGACGAAAATCGAAGACAAGCTAAAACACGCCCACGCACAATAGCTGTCAAAAACTGACTGGACATTCAAAATGGCCGAAATTGTCAACATAAGAGAGGGTCATGAGTACCAACATAACGCCACCAAAAGATCAAAAATCGAACATACGCAGCCCGCGAAAATTCAAAATTCGCGATACTTTTTGAACATACCTCGTACTTTAATATTTATCCGTCATACAAATGACAGAAAAATACTTTGCTGGTTGGTGACTGACTATCACTACCTTTGAATTCTTAAACGGTGTCACAACTAGATGAATTTGATGTTATTGTCAGATATATTGTGATGATTTCTACCTAATCTTTTCTATTTTATTTTTGATTTAAATGTATAATTAAATACTACAACAATATTGGTATTTTTATTTTTAATCTATTTTCCTTAAAAATGTTTTGTCATATTATCTTCCTGTAAGTACTATTTTTTTTTATCCTGATGGATTCTGTTTTATGGGATGGTAAAAATGCAATCAAAAATAATAATAAGTTATATAATATGAAAATGTTAGTAATAATCTATTGTTTATATTACAATAATTTTAGTGGATAAGGAACTATATATATATATATATATACACACCGAGAATACATTTATTAATCAATTGAAAATATTTGTACTGTATACTTAAATGATTCCCACATGCCAATGATATTATTTGTACAGTGGGACAAAACAAATAGTGCAGCTTTGAAGGGGTATTAAAAAAAAACTGCGCAACTTAGAAAAATGCGGTTTTGATTTATTTGATTCAATAGTACATCCCATTTTATTCACTCAAGTTTTGAAGATCACATCAGCAAGATGATGGCCTCCAGCAGCGATGCACTGATGGAGGCGATTCCTGAAGTTTTCAACCGCCTTCTGGCACATATCGATGGGAATCGCGGCGATTTCCTCTCTAATTCGGGTCTTCAGTTCTTTCAAAGTGTGAGGACGGTGTTTGAAGACCTTTTCCTTGAGTAGCCTCACAGGAAAAAATCGTAAATGCTCAAATCCGCTGATCTCGCGGGCCACCCCATGTCACCTCTCAGAGAGATGAGGCGCGTGGGGAACATCTGCCGTAGTTTCGTCATCGAAATAATCGCTGTGTGGGCCATAGCCTCATCTTGCTGGAACCAAATGTCCACCAGATCTTGTTCTTCAGTCAACTGCTCCAATTCCGGCTCAAAAAACGTTTCCAGTATGGAAACATAACGCTGAGCGTTGACGGTCGTGTTTCGCCACCCTCTTCAAAAAAGTAAGGCCCAATCACCCCGAATTTCGAAATGGCACACCACACAGTAACTTTCGGGGAGTGGAGTTCTTGTAAACCTTCCGTGGATTATTTTCAACCCAATATCGAAAATTTTGCTTGTTGACGGCTCCAGAGAGATGGAAGTGAGCTTCGTCACTAGAGAAAAAAGTTGACCTTACTGGGATACGGTTTATCATTTCTTGGGCGCGATTCACACAGTTTTGAAAGTCCGGAGGCATCAACTCCTGAACGATCATCATCTTGTAGGGGTGGAATTTTATGTCTTCATGCAAAATTCTACTTAGAGAGCGGTTAGACATGCTCAATGCTGTGGTATGCTTCCGGGTAGAATGCCTAGGCGACTGTTCGAAAGCTGCTCTCACTGCACCTACATTTTCGGGTGTTCTTACCGATTTTGGTCTTCCCATACCCCTAGGCCTTGTCGTGGATCCAGTTTCTTCCAACGCATGAACCCAACCCGCGATAAAGCGGCCCTCACACGATCAATATTACTGACAGTATAATTATTGACAGTATTTACATTACTGACAGTGTACTCCTCAAACGGTCAGTAAAAATTAGTGTCAATTCACAGTATTGATCTGTATTTACATTGTTCGGGTGTTCGTTTGGTCAATAGGTTAAATTAAAGTAATAATAAAAAATTAATAAAATAATTTTTTAT
>JACXSJ010001955.1:0-63356 GCA_014851325.1 Pentalonia nigronervosa | reverse complement strand
TTATTATTATTATTTTGATATTTTATTACGCGTTATAACAAACGCAGCAGAGCCAATGCAGCATGCGACTTGTTCTATATCTGACATGAACACGACTGTTGGCAAACATATAGCGGACAACAAATTTATAATAAACGTTTGTTGTCATCGAATAAAATGTTTGATAAACGTTCGACAAATGTTTTTCAAACGTTCGACAAACTTTGACAATGTTTCCCCAAACGTTTATTAGGTGTGGACGCAGCTTAAGAACGCGTACTTTTATACAATATTATTATTTTGTAGACGCAAATTAAAATCAAAAGACTTCATTTTTTTTTTCGTAGAAAAATAAAATATTAAAATAAGGTGAACGGCCACCTAGATCTCCGTCCAAATAGATCCTAATGACTAAATGATACAACAGGATCTAATTTACAAATCTAAATAACCATAGGGAACTAGTTGACGCAATCCTAGTCGGGGATTTAAATTGCTCGTTTTGCGTTTAGATTACCCTTGATCTACTAGATACCCCCTTTTGTGGCGGCAATCTATAATAATAATATAAATTAAATTAAAATTATTTTATATTTTAACTTTTTATTATATTAATATTATAATATTAATGTCAACTTGTAGACTGTAATTGTTTATTTCAGTAATTTCAAAAGTAAATTTCGCATTTTATTTTTTAATAATAATTATTTTAATTTAACTAAAAACTTCTTAATGACTATAATTACGTGGATTTGTGAACTGTTGTAACTTGTAACAGTGATACAGTATAGTAGGTATATAGACATAGAGACATATAGTGAGTATAGAGACTGAGTAGTATTTTTAATAGATATGTTAGGTATATTTATAGACTTGTATAATACTTGCAAAATATTTGTAAGTTTTATTTAATATTTTTATTATAATTAATAATGAACATATGTTCGTAATAATTTTAATTTCAATGTAGGTACTTGTGTACATTTTTGTCATATGATATATCAAGAAAATGTTTTAAACTTACTCAAATACCAAGTTAAATTTAAATGTATGTCATGTAAAAAAAATTTGTTTAATTTAAAAGAAAAATAATTAATTATAATTTTCATAATAATATATTGTAAATCTCGATTCCAGTTCTGCGTAGTGGACAGCGGTAATATGGCTTATGTTCATTTGGAGGCATTCTTCTATAACTTTCATGACAAGGTCCATAAAGACCTTAGTGTAAGCAAGATAAGCTACTGTTGGCAGACTGTACAGGCATATATAAGCATTTTTTTCTCTACTATTGGTATTACTTTAAAATAATAAAATGTCTATTTTTAATCAATTACTTTAGCTAGAAACAAATTTCAAATAATTACTACTTACTTGTTAAATCGTCATTTGAATAATATCCATTGAGATTATGAAAAACTAAAAACAAGAGATTTATTTGTTAGTATATTTTTTTGGAAATCTGTATAAGTAATATTATAATGAAAAATCATACAATCTCGAGGAACGGGTACTACCGGTCTACGTGGTAAAATCCTTCTCATATTTCTTCATTAATCAGTTCCTGATCCTGATCAACATGCAGTGGTACTAAAGCTAGTGCTTCTTGTGGTGGTGCCTGTGATGAAACAGTATCAGGAAGCACAGGAAAAGCTTGAAGTTGCAAATCCTGATGCTGATTAACAGAGAGTGGTAATAAATCTATTATTGCTTCTTGAAACGGAGCTTTTGGAAAGACAGCAGTAGAAAGTATAGCAATAGCTTGTTGAGGCCGTATTATACCAAAAATTGGTGTTGAATGCCTAGCTCATATTAAGAACTACCATTGAGTAGTGTCCTTCTACAAACAGCCTCAAGGATCTATCCAAATTTTTTTGCTGATCTATCCAAACTTGACGTTGAGGTTCTCTTATTTGTCTACCATCAGTAGCCTCATAATAATCAACCAAAACACCAATTGAGTAAGTAATAAGCTCCTCTGTAATTATAAAACATTGATCTATTTTTTTTTCTAATATTAAATAAATAAAAATATAATTACTCAAAACACCCATGGAAAAGGATTTTGCCGATTTTACATGTGTATCTGAAGGTATTGGTGACTTACTTCTAACACATTGTTGATCCACCAAACAGTGCCATTCACCAACAATATACGAGTATCTGCATTAATTCCTTTTAGCGATGGTGTAGAGTAAGATTGTTTAATTATATAAACAAAAAATAAACTATTATTTTGCATTTTACAGACCTACAAGCTATGTTGATCGATAGTATTCAAATAATAATGAAAAATTGTAATCATTGTTATTGCTGATCAATAATTGCACATGCTCAATATAGTATGTTCTTACAGTTTCAAAACCTTCAACTATACAATTTTGGGGCAGCAATAGCAACGCCATCAACATATTTCAATCAGTCCTAAATATTAACTAGTGTTATTAATTGACTATACATTTCATTTATTATTAATTACAAAGGTAATTTAGACTTTAGAGTAAACTTACCTAAATTTGCAACTTTTCTCCATACTGCTTGAGAGGAATGAAACTAACATCCTCTAATAGTGGTATTTAGAAATATTGTTCTTATAGCAGCTATAGCTGCCCTTTCAAAATCAACTATTATAGTTTGAAGTTGCCACTCCTGTACTATGTTTAAAATCTTATTAAAAAGCACAGTGTATGTTCTTTCCGTTTTTCTTTACATCAATGCAAACCCTATAGAAAATCCCTAAAAAAAATTATTTTTATATATCGATTTTAAAAAATTAACTTAAATTAATCTAAATAAGTAAAATAATTATTTTCTAATTTTATAGTATTTATTTACAAATTACATACAAAACTTACAGTATTAAACGTTATGCCCATTATAACATATAATTGGTGGTATTCATTTCCAAAACTTGGTGAACTTGAAAAAGTGCCATCCAACAAAAAATTTGAACCAGTCCTAAGTAAACTAAATTAATTGTTTAATAAGACAATGCCTATGTTTAATTATTATTTATAATAAAGTTTATTATATTTTATGGTTATATATTTTTGATTTCAGAAAAAATAAAATGGTTCCTTCTTCTGGAGTTGTACCAATAATGCCACAGTATATTGATTCATTCTGTATTATAGACAAATACGTATATTCTCCAGTTAACTGTGAGTGAAATTCAGTCATAGACTGAAGAGTAACTGAAAGAATTTATTGTCTATGTCTACAGATTGTTCTGTGCATTGAGACGAATGAACCGATTTGAACATTCACAAAGTCTGTCATAGCACATGTCTTAAAATGTATTTCCATATTAAAATTTGAAAATTTAACGTACAAATGTATTTACCAAAATAATATATTAATATTGTATACATAGAAATAATGTAAAACTCTTTATAGGTTTATAAATAAAGTGAGTAAACAAATTACATTTTATTTTTTGATTTTAATATTTAGTAACACTCTTATTTATATACTTCACTGTAGTTGAGAGTATGAGATGGAGAGAAATTTACTTATTCTGTGCTCTCTGGTTACAAATATTAATTAATTATAAAGATATTAAATTACACTAGTTTTCAAATTAAATTAAAAAATTAAGTCGTTTGGTTCAATATTGTTACCAGTGTTATTTTAAGAATCTATTATAATATGAGCAAATCTTTTTATACTTTTTCAAAAAAGTTTCATAATAAGTACTTACTTTGAAATAAAAATGAATTGATCTTATAAGTTGTTAATTTATATTAGTAAACTAGCTGCCTGTCAATCTCGCTGTAAGTAGGTAGCGATTTTGGAGACAGTGTGTGTCTGTGTCGTTTTACTTCTAAAAGACGTGCTTGTCGTAGTTGCAAGTCAAAGGTCGGTCAAAAGGGAATGTGATTTTGAATACAGAGCTTTAGCGTCTAGCTATCCGTCCTGACACATGCTCATTGATACCTAAACGGGCTGAATACGGATCCCCGTAGTATGTCCTCTTCTTTTGTTTATGTAAAAAAATGTAAAGTTGAGGTCTGTGTTTAAGTATTAGTAAGTCAGTCACCTTTAAGTGAAACTCGTCAACTACTACCTGCGGTGGAATGCAGACCAATCAATGAGTAGCTATAAGTGTAACGTAACCACCTGCGTAGGTAATCCGACTGCGTAGGATCGCAGACTATATATGCAGAGTATATTAAGTCCAATCTTGTGCTTTTATGAAAGAAGAATAGCTTGAATCTGAAAGCCGAATTTGAGCGTCTAGCAAGTCAATCAGGTCGAATGAAAATCGATTGACGTTCAACTAATGTAACTGGGTAGGCAATCCGACTGCGTCGAATAGCGGACAATATGAGCACAGAACATTATCACATATAAAACCCGCAGGGTAAAAAGAATTTCAATTTTGCCTGCAGCACATAATGTACATGTAAAATTAAGTAAAAAACATCGTAAATAAAAAATAAAAATATAACACGGAGGCCATGTGAAACCGACTGACTATCGGTAATGACCGTATTCCTGTCGATGAATCGAGCGGATTGATTTCATTTCCTCTAAATTTTTTCAATTTTGTTTCATCAAAAGACTAGTTTATTAACAAAGTATTCCCGAACATTATTGCTAACCACAAAAATAACGAATGGTTAAGTGAGTGGGTAATTTTAGCGACTAAGAATAAAGATGTGGATGACTTAAACTTTGTAATTCAGAATCAAATCATTAGTACTCTACATTAATTCAAATTATTTTACTATATAACAAACGAAGACCAAGCCACAAACTATCCAACTGAGTTTTTAAACTACTTGGATGTGCCTTGATTATCACCGTACAATTCACAACTAAAGGTAGGCTTGGTAGGTATCATGCTTTGAAATCTAAACTAACCAAAACTGTGCAATAGAACGCGTTTGGTGATAATAAAACTGATGAATAATGTGATTCACGCAACAATAATCCAAAAAAAATTCAAAGGTGAAGAAGTTCTCATTCCGAGGATTCCGATAATCTCAACCGATATGTCCTTTGAGTTTAAACGAATTCAATTTCTAATTCATCATGACAATTAACAAATCACAAGGACAATCCTTCAGTGTTTGTGGTCTGAATTTAGAAAATACATGTTTTTTTCATGAACAATATTGTATATAGCATGTTCACGTGTTGGCAAACCATCAATTTTATTTGTTCTAGCACGTGATAACAAAACGAAAAAAGTTGTATATCACAAGGTGTTTAACTGAAGAGAATTAAGCCATGCAGCAAAATACATAACTTTATCAAAGAAAATTTCATCCCACCATGCCATTGAAATAATTCATTTTTGTAATTATATTAAATCTTTAAATTAAATTTAGCTAAAAGGTTTCTCTACATTACACTCCTTGACTGTTGGGCAGTACGAAGTTCACCAGTTCAACTAGTAATTATTATAATATTAATTTTTTTTTTTTTTTTTGAACTTATAACGTTAAGGATATTGCAGCACACGTATTTTTCATACATTTTAGATCAATAAGTGGTGGTAAATTACACTTACTTCGCCATGTCCAATTTTATTTTATTTTATTTTTAATTTTTAAAACCCTTACAATAAAAATATTATTTTTGAAATTCCGTGAAATAATTACATACATTGGTATTTAATTTGACACATTAGATTTTAAATAGAAAAAGTGATTACTAAATAGCTTAGTCTAAAAACTTATAAATTCAACCATTTTTTTTTGAAATAACAATCAAACTTCAGAAAGTGTGTTTAATGTACTACCAATTGTAGTAATTTTTATGTTATGGCAAACAAAAATATACATCATTTTCGCGATTTATGGACATGTACATGGACGTGCGAGACTTAATAGCGATAACGAATTGCATACACTAATGTTCATTTACTATTCGCACATTGACACAGTCCAAATATACATGTCATATAAATTGCCTAAATATTACTCCTTAAAACATGCTACGCTCTCTTAATACTAAGGTACCTTAGTCGGTCAGTCGGAGTGAATAGGTCCGCAGAAGCTTAAAATTAGTTCAAATATTTTGAAAATTGAATTGTTTATAGAAAATAATAATATAGGTACATAATGCTCAGTGGCGCAATCAGTTCAACAAGTCATAAACCTTAAGAGGGTGGAGTTTAAACGTTGAAACTCACCATAGTATTAACCCAATATAATGATCCATAGGAACTCTATAGCTTTACAGCTCTACCTAACCTGTACATTTACTGCTAGATAAAATAGTTATTATATACAGCAAATTTCAAATATAAATGAGAGTTTTCTATTTTTTTCGGAAAAGTTTTCAACTATTTTACAGCCATTAATAAATTATAGTTTTTTCGACAAGAATGTCAAGGACATTAGATAGTATTATACGTCGTATTAATACAAATAAGATTTGTAGGTAATATTACCCGTCTTCTGAATACCCCAAATATTCTTAAATCATAAATAAACTGTAAGTATAAGTACCTACTTAAAATAACACAACAATAAAAAAAAAAATCTTTTAAATTATATCAGGTCTATCATAGTCAATGACATTGAGAGAGGGGTACCTTTAATTTAGAGGTGATCATGTGCAAGTTATTTTTGGGGATGGTGGGTGGATAATGGCCAATGGCTATTGATATTTAATATTAACTAGTATATGAGTATTTACTACGAGAGGTACCTAGTCAAAATTATAATAGTAAATACCTTCATCGGGTTTGGATAGGTATAACTAATGAGTGGGCAGAATATTATTTAGATTTGATTTCAACAAACGGGTTTAAACTATTTTTCAAAAATCATCAATCATAAATTTGGCGTTGATACTAAAAACTATGTCGTGGGGTGGGGAATAAAAAATATAAAATTATAGGGAAAAAATACATTCACAATACAAAAACTAAAAAAAAATTTATCCTCAAAGTCTTGTTTCACATATTTCCTTAAATGCACTAAAACAATCAGTTAAGTCAGGCTAGTGTAATACCTGCAGTATAATTAATTATATTTATAGAAATTTAACATTTTCGTTTTTTTTAGGTTCATAGGTTCTGAAAGGAGCGATTAATATATTAATTTTACAATGTTGTGTGTGTGTTTTTTTTTTTGTTTGTATACACAATAAGTTGTCAAAATAATGCTTTGATTTTTATTATTAATATCTTTTCTGGTAGAAAAGTGAATATAATTGATACTTTAGGAAGGTAATTTTTGAAAATGACCATTTTTTATACACAATAAAATTTTTAATATATTTTAACTGTTTTTGAACTATTTATAGACATAAATTTTTTTTATTTACGTCGATAAAAATTTTTACAACCGATCAAAACGCTTGAAAATATAATACAAGGTTCTTCATAACTTATTGTATCTGAGAATTTAAAAAAAATAGGTTGAGGGTATAATAGTTTTTTATAAGTTTTTAAAGTTAAAATTTTGAAAAAATACGCAAAAATCACGAAAATTTTCACTTTTTTTTGATTAAAAAATTCATAAAAATTTTACTATTTAAATCTATGATTTAAAAATTCTACACAAGATTTTCTATAAATTTTTCTACTTAAAAAAAAAAAAAATTACCGGAAAGTCAAACTAATTTTTTATGAGCGTTTGAAATTTGACATTAGATATTCACCCGTAAACTACCGATTTTTCAGAGAACGATTTTTAACAATTTTTAAGCTAATTGTAGGCTAAGGAATTTTCTGTTTTTTTTAAATTGTTTTTTTATAAATATTTATGTTAGGTTAAAATGCTTGAAAATTTAATACAAGGTTCCTCATAAGTTTTTATAATAACAGATCAAAAATATTAAAAATACATAAGCACATTTTTTTATAAGCATTTTAACTTAAAATTTTAACCAAGATTCATTGTCTAACGTTTGCATATTATTTAGTAGTTTTTTTTTTTTTTGTTATTTATTGAGATTTATGAATTATTTTAATTGCAATAATATCATATAATACACTTAGTTATATAAACTGATAGATCATCTTCGCTCAGAATCATTCTTCATATACAATGATTTTAAATCATTGAATTCAAATTTAACACATCCATGAAAGTGAACCACTTAACTCCTACTGTACAGCTACTATAACGATATGTAAATTTTTTCAAAAATATATTTATAAAATAAACAAATATTTGGCCCCGGCAACGAAGGTGGGACATATAGTATATAAGGAAACTCATATAATATATATATATATATATAAATACGCGATAAAATCAATTTTTACTATTTGTAATTTAGTATGTACTATTCAGTATAATTAAATAGTAAAAAATCAACTATAAAGGAAAGTAAAGTAAAGTAAATAATTATTCATATTATTAATATGGTTAATTTAAAAAGGGTTATTATAGAAAAAAATATAAATAAAAGGTGGGCAAGTGAAAACTGTTTTGCTGTACAGTAGGTGTACAGGGAAGTCACTTTATGGATGTGTACATTTAAATTCAGTGATTTAAAATCATTGTATATGAAAAATGATTCTGAGCGAAAACTGTCCGTCAGCCTATATTACTATTCATCCCAGTCATAAGCATAATATTCTGTACAACTGTGTGTTTTTAGGATACACCTATTGTTTGGTTTTTTTGTCTTCATATCAACTCCAACATCCATAACGTAAATAGTTACTCACTAGTGTTAAAATCTAGATATTGACAATTTATATTTTAGTCATTTTACATTACGCTTAAGTCTTCACTAATCTAATAGGCAACTCAATAATATAATTATTTTACAATATTTAAAACATCATATGAAATGTAAAAATTGATTTCATCGCGTATTTATACGTTAATTATATGATAATATTATATGAAAATATCATAATTTATAGGTGATACCAAAACCAGTTAAAACTAAGAGGTGTATACATATTATTTTTTTTAAAACATATTTTTTAATTAATAATTTAAAATAAATAATTAAGTATACAAAAATGTAAAAATGCCATATCTAATAAAAAAAATATCAACGCCTGATACATAACAAAAATAATTATTAGATACTTGTTTACATTATTTGGTGGTAAAATCAAAAGAAATAGTTACAAATTGAGTTTTATAAGTTAAAAACGGTTTTGGACGATTTCGTTGAGTTGTGAGGGGGGGGGGGCTGCGTGAAGTTGGCCCCTCATTGAGAAATTGCCTGTTGCTTGAAAAATATGAGGTTACAAATTCTAAAAACTTGGTTACAAATGGTTACAAATTGAAAAAAATAAGGTTACAGTAATTTTGGAAAAGGTTTTATACGATGGGGGGGGGACTAATTCTACACACGTGATTGTTTTGTACAGCGTCATGAAGAATTATAGTTTCATTCGAGTCATTGAAGAGCGGTCTATTACCAACTCATGCAGTACGACTGCTGCCGTATATATTAACGGCCCCAGATCAGACGTTAGTGCCAGCTAACTAATTAGTAAATAGTTAATATTTTATGAAAAATACAAATAATTATTTAATGTGTGTGAGTAAAATGTACTAATAATATACAATTTTGTGATTTTTAATTTCGAGATTTGAATTGCAGGACGACATAACATGTGGCCGATGGTTTTTAAACTGCTGCAACTCGCGTTTACATTCGTCGTAATATTTACCAGATTGGTGCACCGTGCGACTCAGGCCCTGTGCCAACTGGTCATAGACGTCGTGTGACCTGAAAGATTGACGCCTGTCGCACAACAAACTTTCTCCACCCGCACCGACGGCGCCGTCATCGGTACGGCGGGACCAAAGATCAAACGCTTCCAGCACGTGCCGTAATATAAGGAGTTGCTGTCTTTTGCGGCACGGCGGACAAAGGAGTTCGGCGCTGCGGGTCGGGCTATCACCGAATCGCCAAAGACCGTTGCCCCTGCAGCACTTGCACCTGTACCACCGCCAACTGAGAAGTCACCGGGGCTTGTGATGGCCAGTGTGGCCATACCGGCGGCTACAAAACCTATACGACCGAAGAAGACCAGTAGCAAAAACGAGGAGGCTTACCGAGTTTCGACCATGTAGTGCGAGCAGCCCACGGAGGTAGACGTCAGCCAGGCGGGGAGACGACAATGCACCCGCCGCCCGTCCGCTGCTGACATCACGTGCGACGGAAGTTCTTACGATTCTGTCGTGGCTTGGTTACTACACCGGATGAAGGACGTCCGACAACGAAGAGGCTTTTGAGTTCGTGGTGCCTCTGGCATCTCAACCTCATCGACGCCGACCAAATTCGTCTTTTCTGTGTCAACTTTTCCATTAGCCAAGCGCGACTAACGGTATACCGTGGTACAAAAATGCTGCTACAAGGCTCCGGATGTGAACTAAGCGACGCAAAAAAACTGATAGAGACCGTAGTAATACGGTTTTCAATACAATTTTCTATCAGTTTTTTTTTAAATTATTCGTTGTACGCAACAACTATACAACAATTTGTATTCACTATAAAACACAATTTAACTTACCTATATATATATATATAATTATTGAGTGTATTTTTTTTTATTTGGTTTTGAAAATGGAATAGAAAAACAGTATAGCGAATGTATGTATTGAATATCGATGGCCATACGACAAAAGGCGAGAAGCGACAGTTAAAAGCTAGACAACATAATATATATAGCTGGATAGTGGGATACAGGCACCATTAAATTTTAAAAATAGTTTGACACTTTTTGAGCTAATTGTAGGCATGAGAAATTTATGGTTTTTTAAAATGTTTTTTCTATAAATATCGTTAAAAAAATGTTATTAGGTCAAATTGCTTGAAATTTTAATACAAGGTTCCTCATAAGTTGTTATAATAGCAGATCAAAAATATTAAAAATGCATTGACATAATTTTTTTTTTATAAACATTTAAACTGAAAATTTTGACCAAAATTCATCATCGAACATTTGCAAATTGTTTTGTAGTTAAATATTCAGTTTTTATAGCTGAGGATTGAAAATTTAAAACAAGATTTTTCAAAAGTATTGAATAGTGTAATCAAAAAATCAAAAAATATTTTTATATGGTCGATTTTTATAAACATTTTAAGTTCAAATTTGGACGAAATTAGATATTTAAACGAAAAAGAACAATATTAGTTATTTCGTTGTAATTTTAAAAAAAAATTTGTGGGTGCTTGAAACTTTTAAAGTATATTATTATATTTTATACACTCAATAATATTTTCAAATACAATGCAAAATATTTTCTGCAAAAATTAATCCAATTTACTGTATTATTAAAAGTAAAATGAATCATTTTAATTGTATTATATCTAAAAATACACTTAGTTATGTAGGCTGATGCTCAGAATCGTTTTTCATATACAATGATTTTGCATCATTGAATACAAATTTAACACTTCCATGAAAATTATCACTCCACTCCTACGTATGCAGAGTAGTGCCCACTTGCCGACCTTTTTTTTTTTATGAATTTCGATTTCAAAAAATTTTATTAATCGAACTTAAAAAATCGAATGTAAGGTTCCTCGTAAGTTGTTATTATAGCTTTTTAAAAATATTTAAGATACACATAACACATACAAGATTTTTTTTTTACAAGCATTTTAAGTTAAAACTTTGACGAAATTTGATATTTAAACAAAGAATAACGATTTCAATTATTTTGCTATAATTCAAAAATATTTTTTGTGGGATTTGAAACTTTTACGTATAGGTGTTATTATATATTTTAATATACACAATGACTTTTTTAAAACATTTAAAATAATTTTATGTTATCACCTATTTATTATTTATACCACGAATCTATTTACGTCATGTTACGGTACAAGTCGGCATTGACTCAAAAATTAATAACAATATTATATATTATAAATACATACTATTTAAATAATTAAATATTAATAGCACTTAAAATAAATTCAATGTTTTCGGAAAAAAATAATTCAATCTACAGTCTGTATTACTGTAGGTAACAAATTATTATTATAGCAATATATCATAAAATAATATAGGTACTTATAGTTATAAACGCTGAATGACTATCTTCATTCATAATTGATTTTTGTAAGCAATGAATTAAATAAATGCATCACTGAATTCAAATTTAACACATATATTATAGACTACAGTGATTTGCTCGATGATGAGGAACACTTGCATCTACATTGTACAGCCAAGCGGTTACCTACTTTCCCCCCCTTTTTTTTTATACTTTATACATTCCAAAAATATATAAAATATATATTATACAATAGTCAGGGACAGACCCTGAGATGGGTTTGGGGTCAGCTGACCCATATATTGTGACCACTATTAAAACATATATAATTACTTAAGATTGTTCTTATTTTAACAAATATAATATACTATATACATAATATAACAGTGTCTATTATTAGATATAGAAAAATAATTGTATAAAAATTACAAAATAATAAAAAATACAACGCTTACTCTAGATTAACAGTTTTAAAATGCTCATTACTTTTTACAAAATTAAAATATCAATACAACCATACATGGCTATGTGGGACCCTAGATCATAATTCTTACATTTATATATTTCGATGATTGGATAAATTCACTTTCACTCTAACATCGAAAACAACAAAATAAAATGGATTATTCTGAACGTAAAATTTGATATTATGTTATGCATTGGTGAGACGGAAACAACACTTATATATGTGTATAACATCTTCTCTGGGTTATATTTTTTGATACATTCATTTACATTAATACCCAAATCCCAAAACTCTACTGATTACTAGGAATTGAACAATTTTCATACAAATAAAAATTATCTCAATGAATTTGATTTAAAATGAATATCTGTGTAAAAAACAAATTGTATAACTGTTTTTATGCATAATATATAGGTTTTATTATACGGTCCACGACACGGCTATCTAAAAAATAAACAATTTTTGTTTTATTTAGAAAAAAATTTCATCGCTGCGGCCTGCAGGGGTAGGTTGCACATCTCTTCTTCCAGCCGGAATTGAAAACGATCGTGACGGAATAAAACATAACATAAAATATAATATATAATATGGGAGGAAACCAGTTCTGCGAGCCGCGCACTGTGTCCGTTTATACATAATATATAATATGAATAGTATTTTATATGAACACGCCGCCGCCGCCGCCACCGCGATCGACAAAAACTCGTGTGCGTTTCGACCGTGTATATAGATAAACCAATATAATACGTATAGTTAGGTACTATATAATAAAACATATGCGTGCGTGAGTGAGTATACGCGTTGTGTATGCGCTGTGCATAGTACAATCGATGTGACACCTGTCATTCGGACGGTTATCGGCGGTGAAGTCCGAGGAGAATGAGGTTAGTTAGGCACGGCAGGCGAGTACAACGCGACGAGCCGGACCCCAGACACGCTGGAGCCGAGGATATACCGCATGGCATGGGTCGGTCGTCTGTCTGTCTGTCTGTCTGTCGCCGTCGCACAGCTATCTCCATCTCTCTCTCTTTCCTTATCGATCCATCGATCTATCTGCCCATCTCCTTTTATCGTTTGCCGGCCATGCATATATATAATATACGAGCAGGACGGCGGTGTATATATCTCTATCGTTTTCTTTCTCCGTCTTTGTCACCTGTCCCGATCGTTTACACACACACTTACGCCGCGTGCACGTGAGTTTTCGAACAAAGAAGTATATATATTATTATAATATGTATACGATCTGACCAACCTTTCTTCACACACGCATATAATATACGATGGAAACCTTGGAGCCTCTCGGAAGGAAAAACGTACACACATATACACAAAAAAAAAAGAAGAAAAAAGAAATAAACGTGCGTCACACAAAAGACACCAACATCGTGTCGCTTCCCCCGTGGATAAAAAACGTGAGAAACGTCGTTATTTAATTTTTTTTTTTTATATATATATATATAATACAAATTACAAATAGAATAACGACTAGAAAAATTGAAGCAAATTGTTCGACAGCGACGCGTGTGCAGTGTGTATAGTCGTCGCGTACCAATCTATATTATACGCGATGTACCCACTGTTATTAAAAACTCTCCCGGCCAGCACGACGATAATAATAAAATAATAACAATCGACCGCGCGCACGATTCACACGTTTAATATATACATATGCATGCGTACGCATACAATAGTATACTATACACGAGTATTCTATAACTGTATAAGGATATATATTTGTCTATTAAATAAAGGCATGGATATAAAAGCTCAGAAATTGTCAAAATATTTTTTAAATTTTTTGGTGTACAGAAAATAATAATTTCAACATTTGATAAAAATTTCAAATGTCTACGGTTATTCCTATTTGAATTACATAAAAATAAGAAACTCGTTCGCTGAGAAATCGGTAGTTTGCGGATGAATATCTATAATGTCTAATTTCAAAACTCTCATAAAAAAATAGTTTGGCCTTATGGTAAATTTTTTTTTTAGAAAGTTAGAAAAACTTATAGAGAATTTTGTGTTGAATTTTTTAAATTTAAGATTCAAATAGAAACATTTTTAAGACTTTCCTAAAACTGAAAATGTTCACGATGTTTGTGTATTTTGTCGAAATTTTAACTTTAGACGCTTATAAAAAACTATTTTAGACTTACGCTCAACATTTTTTTTTTAATTTTCACTTACAACAATTTATGAAGAACCTTGTTTTAAATTTTCAAATTTTTTAAATAGCTCAAAAAAAGTCAAAATGTATTGAACATTTTATTGTGTATAAAAATTGTTTATATAAACATTTTGTGAACATTTCATACATCTAAATACTGTTATTATTTTTGGTGTTACACCAAAAAACAAAATTGATTTTGTCAAAAATTGACTTCGTGTAAAAATTCCCTTTTTTTCCATAATTTTTTTATTGTTTTTTCCAATGCATTTGAAAACTATTGGGAATATTTTACTTTTGACCCCCCAAAGTATCAACTAGATACAAATATAAGCATATTTTTTAGTAGGAAAGTAATTTCCTACTGAAAAATATGTTGATAAAGAAAATCGGAGCACTTTTACTGCCCTTAAACGTGGTGGCAGACAAAAAAAAAAGAAAAAAAAACACATCATTGTAAATTTAATATATTCATCGCTCCGCTCAGAATCTAAAATTAGCGGAGGTTGTAAAGATTAAGGACAACTGGATTATTTTTCCACGAGCATTGTCGTAAATCCTATAGTTAAGTCACCGATTCTGCAACATCGATACAATTGTATTCGTATATATATACTAATAGTAGGAGGGGAATGGAATATAGATTCTACTTTACAATAATTTTAGTCAAGACCTATGATTGGGCTCATGCAATCCTATGCATTTTTTAAACGTATTTACATAATTTACGTTTTAAAAATGTACAAATATTGCAATTTAACATTGAAAAAAATCGCATTAAATACTCATTCCACAGGTAGGTGTACGCATCAATGCAACAGAGCTGTAGTTTAATTTTTTATTATTGATTAAAATATTAATACTTGATGGTTGATATAAGTAGATATCCGAAGTAGGTAGTATAAGTAGTAGATACACTGGCAATAATAGCATAACTGCATTAGATAAAATTCCATCAAAAACAGAATCAACATTTTTGCTCATTAATATATTAAATATTAATTGTGTGTAGCCCCGTGTATGACATGCCATATTATACAACATGTATGATATATTATAAAATACAAACAGTTTAAAATATTCCTAGGGATAATGGCCTCTTTGGCCTCCCTACGGGTGCTCTTGTATTGTAAACTGTTATGTAATCAACGATTGTGATAATATTACCTATTAAATACAAACCATAAACAATGTGTTAGGCTGCAGATAAGCGGTTTATTGATATCCAATAAAATGCATTATTATTGTACGTGTACATGAGATTACACACGACCATGTAATTAGATTAATGTTCTTAAAATAACTGTTTCGGTTTCTTTAACAGTTTTTAAAATGGCAATAATTGACAATAGTCAGAATAAACAATATTCATATACCTACAACAATATTCAGCAGTTATTAACTATTTATTTTTCTTTGTTAATAAATTCATGTAGTACAAAATGTATTTATTAAAAAATAGATTTTGTTTTTTTGTTGTAATTCAAAATAGAACAACCATAGTATATACTTGACATTTTTACCTAACATTTGTATTATAATTTTCTAGATATGATGAAATTTTTAAAAACTTTTTTTGACCTATTAGTTATTAAATAACTAATAAATTGTCTATAAATTTTATAGACATAATTTGAATAATTGTATACTTTTTCGATTTATTTCGATAACATTTCTGTTTATAAGTGAAACAATTTGAAAATGTAATATTAGTGTAATGATTTGCAGATAATTGACTCAATGTTTATATCACACTCAGTGAATTTTTTTAGGTTAACACAGAAACGTTGAGTACAAACGTATATATTATTTGTATTGCCAGTAGTCGAGTTTTGAATCGCGAAATAAAAACTACATTTTTTAAATGACATTATTAATTCGATTTAGTATGCATAATAACTTACCTTACAGATAAATCATACAATCAAAATGCCCAACTCATACTCCGCTACTCCTGTAGTCCTGTGATCTTCAATATACTACTTTCAAGAGCAGGGTTACTCAGGTGATAGTGAAGTACTACAGTATAATATTATTACTATTTTAAACATTAAATAAACCTTTGTATACTCTACTATATCTTGTTTGATTGTGTTGATTTTTCAATACACACGTCATAAGTTTCTAAAACCTGTGAAATAAAACTTAAACAACTTTTTTTTTATATCGGACCAACAATCCGGTTCTCGAAATCGTTCGTGTGAATATTATTATTGTACATATTCGTGAGAATAGCTAACCAATTACTTCTTAACTGGATAGGATTAGGTATAAATATCGTCAGCCCCTTGGTATTAAAAAGTAAAGGTATTATTGTACTAGGTTCCTCCTAATTTATAACTATAAGTTGATTATAATAATGCACATGATGTAATCTTATAGTAATTTATATTGCATGCAATGTTTTTTTAGAAAGAAATAAAGACACTGTGGTAACCATAGTCTATTATTAAACAGATAGTTGAAGTTAAAAAAAAAAAGTACAAATATTAGTGATGTACGGTGTGGTTTTTGTGGCATTGTCAATACAACGGCACAAAAAGGAATTATCGGCCTTTGCTGCCGACCGAATGTCTAAAGGTCCCCCATTCCACCTTGTGTCGTATTAGGGTATAGTGAAAGAATCGACAGGGTCGTACCGTTTGTGTCCCGTATGGGTGGTTGGAAGCATTGTAGACGCATCTCTATAGTGCTGCTACATGCTACTACCGTCAGGAAGTCAAATATAACAATTACAATAACCTACCACCTACTCAATGACGAGGTACACTTTAAATGATACTCGTATATAATCGTATATTATTATACATTAGAGCCAGAGTGACTTCCCCGGTTTTTTGTTAATGTTACACCTACAGAACCATTTTTATGAGAAAATATCCCGTGGACAATGGATGCGTATTTGAAATTAAACTGTGAGGTGTGCAAGACATATATTTTTTTCTTATAACAACAAATTTAAAATGTTCTTTAAATGAGTTAATTTAATCCAAATGTGCACAAGAGTATTTAATATAAATACATGTATTAAAATCCGAATTTATTTTTAATATTGGTATGCTAATGGGTAAATTCCAATGTTCTGGAAATTAGCCAACTACTATGATACATGTAAATGTTGACATAATATAAGTAGTATAATTTTATTTAATGAATTTGAAATGAGTCTTAAGCACAATAATGTTTTCTGGGATGAGTACTTTATATTATTTAAAAAGAAAAAAACTGCCTCTACTAAAGCTACTATTTTCTGTAAATCTTTATAATGTTTACAACAATTGAAACATTTAAACTTATCTTTTTACTATTTTTAACAATTATATGTCAGACATTATTTCTATGATAATCTTTGTGGCTATGTATATATTAAAAGAAATAGTTTATAGTTTTTTTATATAAAAAAAAACTTTTGATTTCATGTTCTACCCTCAGTTTCGTAGTTAGTTTTACCTGTCGTAAAAATAATCATCTAGTAGTTTGCATGTTTGGATTTTTAGTTTTCTGCCAGTAACTTTCTCGATAATAATCTGCCAAGGAAACAGAATTAAAGGAATTTCTGACGTCAAGTGTTAAAAGACCGACCGGACTACGTTTATTATCTCTGTATACATCTACTATTTTTCTTAGTCTGGTAGCTATTTCTACTGTGGAACGGCCTCTGTTAAAATCATATTAATTGGGAGCTAGACAGTTATTTACCTCCAGGAAGTTCTTAATTCTTGTGTCCAAAAGCTTTTCGATTGTATATAGTATTTACAATACAGAGCGGCCGCTAGGAGTATGGATTGTCTATGAGTTTGTTTCCCTTTTTAACCAGTACTATTCGTATAGTCTTCTAAATGGCGGGGAAACTGGCCTGTATGATACATCTATTAAATATTTCCAATAAAATTACCGGCCTTTCTTGAATGGCTTTCTTTTTAGGATCTCGTTTGATATTTTTTATCCGGTCTTGGTAATTTATTCACGCTCAGTAATCTTGCAGTTTGCGTCAGATCTGATTCTGTAATGATAGCGGGTTTCTCTTCTGTGGAGCATACTGTTACGTTCTTGTGTTGATCTATGGGGAATAAACCTTTAACAATACTTTCCATCATACGTGGGGTGTTAATGTCCTGTATGTAGGACTTGAATATTTTTCCCATAACTAACTTGTAAGGTTTATCTCATTAGTTAGTCTTCGTCATTCCAAAAAGATTATGTCATGAGTCCTCATTTAAATTTTTAATTACTTTCGTCAATTCTAGCGTCACCTTTTTCAATATTTCTTTCTCTGATACACAAACATCCACACCAAAATTGCGTATCGTTTACGCTGGTAGACGTGGCGGAATTGTAAATTTGTTTCTCTTAGTTGCTTGGTTTAAGATGTCCACCAGTGGACAGATTTTCTCATCGTGACGATGGAACTCTTCGGTATTACCTCATTTAGTATTTCCGCCAGTAAGTGGGTAAAGTCTCAGCACTATAGGGTTGGTATCGGTATCTAGTTCACTTTTATTTTTCATTATTACCTCCTCCAGTATCTTTTGATCAATATTTCTAAGATTCTGTGCTGTAAGTTTTGTTTATCTGTTCATGATGCTGTAACATCAATCTTTAACTCAATATAGTTATAATCACTGTAGGATTCATCTTTCAGAACTTGGCAAGTTAGTGGTTCTTGCGGCTGTATTAGCTAAGACCGTTGTCACATTAATGTATGACTCTGAAAAAACCTACGTTTGGCTTGGGTAAGCTAAGTCAAATGTATTGTAGTCCAGAGGAAAAATTTGAGAGGTAGAGCACATCTTGCTTAGTAAAAGTTGTTATGAGAGATAGTGAATGGGCCTGCTACTGCCCAATGTTTATTGTATTGTTTGTTTTGAATAAATGACACTCGGTAACTCTACTTAGCTTTATTTGCATTAATGCGTTTTACCGGAAGGTAAATTACAAAGGTTAAGTCTTAAAATCTAAAATCCACATTAAACTCTATCTTAATTTACTAGGGCTTTTATTTAATATGGATCCTAGGGCCACTACAACTCTATATCAGGCCCTGATAGTACTATATCCTTCGGTGAGTGAGTTGTATTAGTACGATTATTTCTTTTTAAAAAGTAGAGGCTATATTACATTACAAGAAACATTTAAGTCCATAGTTGAAATAATAGCATACAATTAAAAGATATAATAAGGATAAAAATAGCAGTTCACAACAAACACCAAAGAGAACACAAAATATTTAAAATAAGATACAATAAATTAATTAGAAGAGTGAGACAGTTATAAAAAATTATTAGTAAACCTAAGTTTGGTTTGGATAAACAAACCTAGATTAAAGGTTTGGCTAAATATTGAGTTGTCCCATAATAATAACCATCACTAATAATAGTTAATAATGTGTTGATTAAATCACAAGTTTTACAAATCAGTTTATGAAAATTGAAAACACGTCAACGCCAAATCTTATTAGTCCACCGTTAAAATCTAAACGGCATAATATTAATATAATTGTGGCATTTTTCCTCAAAATCCATTGAAAATTTATAATTTGTCTTATTTGTTGTTATATTATATTAAATAGATCTGTATTTTTACGATGAGGATTATGCACTTATTAAAAATGAAATTAGTTTACAGTTTATTGTTTTGTAAAATATTGATTTATTAAAACTTGTCACAGTTTTTGAAAAATCTACGATTGTAAATTTTATCAAAGAATTTACCACCTAAATTATTTTGAACGAATAACTAAAATAAATTTGATGTGAAAATGTTTTATTACATTTCACGTTATAAATTATTATGTTTCCGATATTTTATAAAATAATAATTTTTTTATGAACACAAATTATAAATAAATGTATTTTATCACTGTAGTTTACTGTTGTTTATTAATTATAAGCTTGTAGCTATTAAATATACTAAATTACTACCAAATCCATAACTATCGACAACAGAGAAACCAAAATATCTATCAAAACAATTGCAACGAATATGCTGGAACAAACGTCGTGGGATGAATTTGACTATCGATAGATATTGTTCATGTAACCAAGTAAAGTCATATAATCGAACATTTAGTATAAAGAATCTTAAACTAAATTAATTCAAGTATTATTCTTTTATTTAAGATATCAAATATCACTATCAACCCAGAAACTATTTTTTGAACAATCCTGTATAACAATATTTTGATTATAGGTGCTTATAAAAATATTATAATCATTATACTTATGCACTTATCATCACAATTACCATTCATCATTAATAATTAATGTATATACAATATACACTAGTATAGGTGTATAATGTATTTTAGTATTTACAATTCAGTAAACTACGCCTAATATAGTAGTAAAACACTATAACTAGTACCTATAATGTACAGTACATTGTACATATATGCAATATTTAAATTAAAACCATTGAGTTTGATTGCCACTGAAGTTTATAGAATTATAGAAATACATAAAATATGTCAAGGATATATTAGTATTTAATAGAACATAATAATATAATACATAAGATATAGCAACATAGATAGGTTTTTAGATAGGTGAATCAATAATCGTAATTTATGCTAACGGATATATGTCAGTAATAATTGTTTAACTTCAAGACTTTCTTTTTGATATGCCATTGCCCATGGCCCTTGAAATATACACTTTATAATGATGGAAGATTTACTGCCTACAAACTTGAGTTATATTATAAAACATAGATTTAAATTATTATAATTAAGATGTAATAATAACAATGTAGGTACTACTACTACTGGTACTAATGTACTATAGATATTTAAAATATAATAATTCATAACATGTAAATTATATATTATATTCATATATAATTTAATAAGATTTAATAAACTTTAATTTCATAAAACTTAAATATTTATAACTGATCTATTAAATGAAAAAAATAATTTATAAAAATATCGATTTTGTTCAAATAAAGTATTTATATATAGGTACCTAACCGCTATTATTGGTTCTGTAAAATATAATTTTTTTAATTTAGTGACAAAAAAAAATGTATTATAATTTTAAATTTATGATGTGTGTTAAAAAATATGCAATACGATTATAGACCAGTGTAAGTATTTATTATATTAATAATTTAAATGTTTAGCATAAATGATTCGAGTTATAGTTGAAAATGCATAACACCATTAATAAACTGATTTTGTAAACACTTAAAAACTAAACCTATTTCATGTCTCTCTGATCTCTCTCTATATATATATATATATATATATATGTATATGTATTCCGTGGTCTATGGATAGCAAATTATATACAGTGTATATATATACATATCTTATACGTGGTTAAATTCCATCTTTATCAAACTGTACATAAATTCCATTAGCGAATAGCGAACATTGACATAAGCTATTCATTTTTACAATCGTTATTTTAATATAACGACGCAATTTATGTCTAGCCTTCTAGGTAATTTTATAGGGTGACACATCTCCATTAGTCGTAGACATTTTTTTTTTTTTTTTAGTCGGACAGCCAGTATAGTTGAGATTATTTATTTATCCTCGTTTCTCATAATATTTCTATTATTCTAGTCTGGCGCTACTGTCGCATCCACACGGACCACCGTAGGTTATTACACGTAACTATGACTAATGACACATGTACTATATGTCTATATAGAATATAAGGTTTGGCGCCACTGAATAAAAACTGAGCCACGGAATTCAATAAAGTAAAAAATATATATGATCAGAAATAATTATATACAAACGAAATACTTGTAACTAAATTGTTTTTATTTTTAAATAGTAAAACGATACTTGCCCTCCAAGTAAAACCGGATAAGGACAACTCCGGACTATACGCGTGTTTTGTACGCATTATTATAGTAGGTATAAACACGTCACAATTCGAATCAAATAATATATACGAATATTAAAATACGAAAAATTTGAATTTATAAGTTGTATCTTAATCGAATATACGTGTATCACATTGATTTGAATAACCACGAAATGTGATTTCAGGTAGCATAATTGTTTTTAAAAAATTTTAATACTTTGTTTTCTGGTAAACAACAATAAGTAATACTAGGATACGGAGATAAGGTTAGTCCAATTAGTGGAGATTAATCAGAAGATTTAGTTTATCATGGTCTACTAATAATATATTAAGGGAATTTAAAACGTGTAATATAGACAAATAACCTGTTAACGCTTATTTTAATTATAATCGTTTTTTATTATTTTTTTTTTTTTATAATAGACCACATAAATTATATTAAATTGTTTTAAAGCAAAAATATTATAAAAAAAAAAAAAAAAATGTTTAAAATGGGACTACGCACGCGGCGAGACACTCTTTATAGCTTATTTTGTCTTTGTCTGTGGATTTTTTTATCCGTGACACTTTTTATCTCATTACCACCTAACCTATATCATAGGAGGATACACGAGCTACATGCGAGGATATCTCGCATTTCGTATTGGTGTCCCTTAAATACTTAATAAAAGCTCCGTTTTTTTGGAACATCTATTCCATAAAAATATTTGTTTACCTATTAAAAAAAAAATGAATAGTGATCATTACTATGGACAAATGTATTAATAAACATATATTTTTAAATGTATTTCTGATCATCAAGAAAAAAACAGTTTTTTTTTTATAAATAAGCTGTTTTGAAAAGTAAAATACAGGAAGCATCATATAATGACTAAAATAGATTATGAACAAATTAGAATGTATATAATATTAACGTCCCCATTCCTCAACAGTTATCACTTATCAACCTAATTAATGATATAACAATTTTATTCTAGTAAGTATAATTATTGACTAGTTAAGATTAATATTGTTACATAAAATCATTAAATATATTATAAAGTTACCTTTTATACACACATAATATTATGTATATAAAAAACGGAGTTAATATTAGTGCGTTATCCGATTTTTATGTTTTTTAAATCGAACCTCCCTGTATAAAATTATAAATGTATATAAAACTCCACACCCGCAATTCGTCGAAACGCGCAAAACAAAACGATATAATACAAATATAATACAAATATAATATATATATATATATTTCATCTAATTAAACGCCTATTGAGCACATATTTTAAACGTAGCTATATAAGTTCACCAATGTATAAGACGATATTGTAAATTATAAATTGGCCGCGGTCGGCAGCAAACGGCTATTTCGCTTATGAAGGGGTGTTTTTATGTAAAACACATATACCATACACCTTATACCTATGTATGTATATATATATATAAACTATATATTACATAGTACATAGAGTAACTATAATATTCTGGGTATACGGTCGTGCAGTTTGTTGTTCAACGCCTACACATATAGACAGGGTGAATTCACGAATAAAATAACAAACGCACGGTTAAATAATACAACTGGGGTAAGCATGATCGGTAAAACACTCTGTATATATATATATATGGACATTAAATACGCGTATAGAAAATGAAAAAAAACTCTCTATCGGCATGCGCACAGGGCCCCGATGCGACTCGTATTGTTATTATATTATGTATTATATTATTATATTATATATACCTTTTTCATACCGTTTTCTGGCCCGCCACCGACCCGTTCCCGAATGAGTGGTGGTGAGTATTATATATTATATTATTTTATTATTATTACTATACGGTTCGTGTTGTGTGGTGTATGTGTGCGTGTATTGTGCGCGTGGTGGGTGTGTGTATGTGCGCACAGTTCGGCTCTTCTAGCTACGCGCGCCGTACGTGTCGTAAGAGTATAGTCCGACGGTCCGCCGAGTAAACCACGACGCCGACACGAGGACGACGTACCTCCTCCAATTTGCTCAAACATTACGTTATTCAATAATTATATTTTTTATTTTCTGTACGATCGCGGTATAACCGAGCACCGATCAATTTTATACACATTGCATATCGTCTCCGTCGTGTATTTTATCCTCCTACCGTCGTCGTTTCGAGTTTATATTTTAAATCGTTGTTGTTATTGTTGTAATTTTTTTTTTTTTATTGTTATTTACCGCGTATTTATCAAACACTTGTCGCTTTTCGTTTGTGATTTTTTTTCGAATAGATCGTTCTATTTTTCTGTTTCTTTTTTTTTTTTTTTAGTAGATCGTCACGTCGTTTTTATTCCCGCGCGCGTTATGTCGTTCGCAACGATGATACTTTTGTGATACTACAAACTTCTGCGGCCACATAAACACACAGGCATACAGTGTATCAAGACTATCGAAGATTTGGCGCAAGTACATTATAATTTATAATTATATTAGAATTACATTACACGATTTTTTTTTTTTTTTTTTGATCAATATGAAAAACGTTACCCTAAATTTTTTACGTTCGAGAAAATCGATCGAAACGTGCCTATAATTCCAGTTTTAATATTCACTAAATACAAATAAAGGACATTCGGCGATTTTCATTTGTTCTGCATATATGATACTGAAGTTTAAAGCAACATTAAAAAAAATCATGTTATCAATACTGAATACATCTATGTTTACTGACAGTTAAACCAAACAAATAAAATTAAATGTATTACATGTATTACATTAAATTTATCTCAAGAATAAATAATTTAAAATTAAACGATATATCGATTGTATGACGAGTACCACTTGTAATATTATGCATGTTACCTATAAACGCGTGGTATGTAATGCGGCAACAGCGACAACATTGACGATTTTACTTATAACTTTTAAACAAACGTTTATCGTTAAAACTCGACGGCTATATATAGTTATGGTTAAGTTATGACCGAGATAGACAACGGAAATAGAGTTGGTTTTGTTCGATATGTTTGGATTGATCGTATTGCCAAGTGGTGAAAGTTTCGATGCCATTATTTCTTGATTACGATGACAAAAATAATTATTAATTAATAAAAGGTATAGAAAAAAAACTAAGATATATCCTCCGGATGCTATTATAAAGTAGGTTATGTATATGTCTACAAGGTGCAGTAGGTATATATATATATATATACCTATTGTGTTTAATAGTAATCTCGATTCTCGATATATTTTATGTGTATCAAAAAAAACATCCCGCGACATGAACATGTTATAAACGAGACCATAAATTTGATTATTTTTTCCAATTATAATATAATTATTAAACACATTACTTATATGTTCAATCGTACCTGTATAATAATATTTTATGCATTTATTCTGGTTACAGACATGCGCCCGAGGCGGTTGACGCACACGTGCTACGGTTGCAGTAGTCTGTAGATTGAGGTATTGAACACCCCGGAGAAGAATGACACGTCAATTGCCGTCATGAACTTCCATTCAGTCGCTGAACTATTGCCATGGATGTTGTTATTATTTTCCTCGACCGGCTTCGCGTCTTCCGTTCCAAACAAGGTGAGCCGCTCGATTTTCTCCTTTATACGGCGATCGATTTACTAAAATTGCAAATCCCATTAGCGTTAACACAAAAACAACGAAGCAGTATTATAAACTATAATATTGAAAAATAGAGTCTTCGGAAACCATAAAGCACACTTATATCTGTTGTCGAACATCAGAGATTCATAACGCAAGATTATTCAATGTATTGACATATAATTCCATATATGGTATTCGTTTAGCATAACTATTATCATAATGTTTTATACCCGTAATAAAATAGCTCTATATGCCCAAATCTCTATCTCGTTTGAAGTTAATTATTACAATCCCCAACAGAGTAAATATATAATATATCTCACTCTAAAGATTTCATTCCGGTTTAATACAACGAAACAACACCCCCAGTTAAATTTTTGTATACATACATAGTTTATAACTAGGTTAATTATTATCCACACTTCGTCTTTATGAGCGATGTATTATAGTACTATTGTATTGAATGATTTTTCGAGAGAAAAAAAGATATACCCTCAAGGATCTCGGTTCAGAGGCGGCACATTGTCTGGCACGTCTCGGAATGGTTTTTATGAGGTCGATTATTAGCTGGGCGTGTCTCAAACACCTTTTCATTTATAAGCCCTCGGGTGAAAAAAAACCATATACATGCTATACCTTTTGGGTATGAAAAAAAAACATTGGTGCCGGCGAGTCTAGGGTTGACTTCACAATACTATCGGCACACCTGGCTTAGCAAGCGAGTTGTTTATGAAAAACCATTATTTATTTGTATGGAGTGTTATGTACCTATACGTACAAGCTATCGACGATCTTTCAAAATAACTGATGTCAATTAATTTGAGTTTTTTAATAAATATAATCTTTTATTGGTGGATCTAGATAAAATTGAATAGGACATACATTTAAAATTAATAATATTTTATGAAAATAAGAACTGCATACAATTTACAAATTACTGTAGAACAACTATAGTTAACCCTTTTATTGACCCGTTTATGAATTAGGTATGACATTGAATGCTATAGATATCTGTAGGCTATGCATCCATTTCTGAAAAATATAATACCTATAGGTACATTATACTCAGATAATCACTTTAAAAATGAATTACAAAAACTCTATGTAAGAGAATACAGGTCAATAATTGTTTTAATGCAATAATAATAGGCACTACAATTGCTTATCCTCAATATTTATATTGTCTTTGTTGTCGATATTACAAACAATCATATGCGTGATATACAATAATTACAAATCAACACTAACTAAATAATCGTAATAGTATAACTACCATCGAGAGTCAAGATCATTAAGCAAAACTGGAAGAGTTCAAAATATACGAAACAGTTCATTTTTCCTCTATTTCATCCTATTCTAATAGGTAGGTATTGTTTTTTTAACACATCAAACACTAAAAAAATATTTAGTTTTTAATAATAAATATGCTCTAAAACTACTAGCTGTTAAACTAAATTTCAAAACATGATTACACAAATTAATATATAATAACTAATCTTCCACGCCCATGTAAGTAGGTAGGTATATATGATTATTAAAATATATAAATATGATGTAAATATTCGCTTGAACTACGTGATATTTACAATAATATGGTACTAGGCCACTAGGGCAATGGCGTATTACGGGAATGGATCATGGTGGTTAAATGTTAATTCGCTTCTCCGGGACAGTTTAAATGTAATATACTTATCCTACTAAAATGTATAAAAACAATTAAAATTCCTTTCTTTATGTTTATTATTTTCCAAATGAAATACTATGATCGAAATGAGATCATAAATCAAAATCGTAAATACTGCCCAGTAAACGCATTTCGTTCAACTGACGAGTGATGACTTATGATTATTATTATAATATATATGTACACTGCAACAAACTACGCGTTGAACTCACCGCGCGAAAAGAATACTTGCCTACATAATATTTTGTCTTCAATCAAAATGTTTTACATTTCTAAACAATATAATACCATAGATAAGATAATATATAAAATACTCGAAAACCAGTTTTCATCCGAATTCCTATACAATCGAATCCGTCTGCAGTACGTTATCGTTTTAAATGTTCAACGATTTTGCGGTGCCACACATTATACGTATTTGGTATTTGGATCCTATCCGTCCTGCCGTATATAACGCACGCATTATTATTATTATTATTATTATTATTATTATTATCATTTTAAGAGTGGTTCCAGTATGCTTGTATATTATATATACGTTTATTGGATGTAGCCGCCGTTCTTCCGTTAACCTTTTTGGTTTAGCTGGTAGGTAGGCACTATACACACATATTAAAATATTGTCTCCGCTGTATGGACGTTGGCCACCGCATTAAATGTAGCGTGTGTTTAAAACGAAGACGAAATGCGGTGGCGAGTAAAATTACAATGGAAACCTTTGAAAACCTGTGTGTCGTCGTATGTATCACAATCCATAACCTTGAAAAAAAAAATTACAACCATACGCGCGTGCGCGCACACACTACACACACACACACACATACATATATATATATATATATATATATATTTATATTATACGTTTATAATATTATTGCGCTCGAAAAGATTATCCAAATCGGCCGAAGATGAAAAAAAAAAACACATAATAAATCTCTTATACACATAGGTATAATACGGTGTATCCAATTCGAATAGTACATTTATGCGTTGTATAAGTGGACTCAAATAAATCATCACCACAGAAAGAATAGGCATCCGTTACGACTCACGACGGTGAAGCTGTTGTATAGGTATCTAGTGTGCTTGCACTTGATCAAAAAAAAAAAAAAACCGAATCGTATGTTGTATTTATACTTATATATTTTAATAACACGTACAAATTCAAATAATCAAAATATTGACTATCCTGAAATCGATTAAAACAATATTATTTTATAAAACCTATACCTACTTAATCATACTATTGTGTATTATAATAAAATAAATAAGCCCTTCAAGTAATATTACAGTTTTTAAATTACATATTTTAATATTGAGATATATATTTTATAATATTCTTAAGGGCTTCGGTTTGACGTAAAAATACCTTCGGAGAATCATTATTCCTCTATAGTCTATAGTACTGTTAAAACACAAACTTAAATATTTCAATATAAGTAATATTTTATTCTTTTATTCTAAATTTTTAAATTAATTCATCAATCACGGATGTCAGACAACATGTGTTCAATGTGACAATGTGCTAATAATTCTCAAGTATTAAGAATTTATCATCGCGATAATAAATAATAATAAAAACACATACCTATAATACTGATTACTGACACACAGCCGTCACGCCTACCTGTTTTAAATAAATATCCAGAGTTTTACGTTAGAAAAATACAGTCTTACAATAAAAATATTTTATTATGTTCGTATACGTTATGTTATTGTACAGTTATACTTGTAAAATAAATACGTTAAATATTAAACACTAAAGCCAGGGTGTGTATAATATATCTACCTTCTGCGTGTCCCCAACCCGCATATATAAATATATATTGAATGGATATATACGCATGTACAGGTAGCCTGCAGTAAGCTTGTACATCGCAAACTTCATAATTTTACCGGTGAAATCGTGTGTGCAATTGCAGGTATCGAGTCAGACAAGTCTTATAATATACTTTTCAGTTTTGATAAAAACACACCACATAATGCGTGCGCGCGCTTATCCGCGTGTAATATATATATATATATATAATGTCCGACTGTCCGTGTTCCTATATTATATTTTTGCATTAAATGTGTAAAGCTATATAATACATATTTATTACCTACTACAACGCGTACCTTATATCATAAATATATATAATGTAATATCAGCTGTATGTAATATACCTAAACAGCCGCCGTCGCGGCTGCAGACGTGTATATAAGGTATATTAGCCGTGGCGGCTATCCAATTAATATCATTTAGAAGAGACCGGTTGTCGTAAAATTATCATCTTATATAGAGTTATTAATAAAACACCTATACATTATTTATGAAAAAAAAAAACACGGTGTTAAAACTGGTTTATTTTTCACAGTTCGCCGATCAGAGACGCGCTGCAGCGTATAATATGTCGTATAAGTAGCAGCTATATATAATATATTATATATATACTATTGCAATGCTGTTGCAGTGTTATACGCAGATACTGCAATAATTTAAACATTCGTTTCGTTCTCGTGATAAATCGAAATTCGTTGGTTTAACGTCGGTGACAAAAACTTCTAATACATTTTTTTCTATCACGAGTTAAAATTATTATTATATCGTGTTATTTTAAGGGAAAAAGTTAGAGCCGGGGAAAGGATACATTCTACAAAACGGTCTTCATTGGGTACCTACCCTACTATTATTTCACTAAAAAAATGTTTTAAATTAATAGCTTTCGATCTCCTTAACCTTGATCTATACGTTTTATTAATTATGACATGACTCTACCTACCTCCTAATAACTATTAACTTAAACTATCAAACATTCGAAATACAGATGTAAAAGTGTAATATAACATCATTATTTTACTATTTAAAACATTTTATCGGGTGTAAGGAATATCAACTAACATTAATACTAAATTATATTGATAGTAAACTATAATTGTATAGTTTCCGGTTTTCTACGCTAATAGGTATACGATTTACAATAACGATTAATGGATTAGGCATAATGTTATTTAAAAAAAAAAATAATATTAACCATGCGAAGAACATAATATTGATGAGCGTGAACGTTGTTACATCTAGAGCGATCTAAAATGTTGTGTTAATGTCATAGGATCTACATTATGGGACAAGGAGGGCTAGGTGATTTTGATGAAATCCAAGAAATATGTTTCTTATAATCTTAGGGTACCTTCATATATTTACATCATGTAAAAAATCCCCTATTTCCTTGCATTTTTCACCTATGACTGTGTAATGGTAATTCTTCTAATTCTTAAGTAATATAATTATACCAATATATCACATAACTTCATAGATTACAGTTCTTTTTTCATTTTAAAAATACATACTATCTCTATGAAAATGACACAATTATAGTACCGTGATAAGACTGATAAGTGAATAAAAAGCATGTATAGATTATACAGTTCAAAGCAGTGCTTGAATTGATTGTGAAGGGGGGGGGGGTGGACATGGAACTCTGCTCCTATACTAACTTTTAATTTTAATTAGCGTTTCCGTACTAAATTTTCCTAAAAGAACGCATGGGTATATGGTATTAAAATATTAAATACCAACGAAATATATATATATATATATTCAATTTTATAAAATATTAAATAGGTACTCATTACCTAACTCGTATTTGAAAAATTTTATTTTTTTTTATCAAAAATCAAATTTGTTAATAGTTTAATTACAAATTCAATTTAAATCTGATTTCAACATAGTCTTACCAGTTATCTGATTTGTTTGAACATAATTATCAAAGTTATTTGTTGAAAATATAAAAATTGCACGTTGTTATAAATGATAACAAATATTTAAAAAATTATAAATTTTTAATAAAGGTTTTTGTTATGCAATATACTGTTTTGAAGTTACTATTATTTATTTACTGTTAAAAATGTATTACATCTATTAATTTAATATGTACCTATATGCTTTTAAATTGAATAAGAATTATAATAATGATTTATTTTCTTTTTAATACAACTAGAAAAAAGAATGAAAGTTTGAAATGATGAAAATTGTAAAATTATCAACACTTAGTAAAAGTAACATATATTAGGAATTATTTAATTTAAAATATGGTGGTATTAATTAAGGGTGGTGTAGGTGGCAAAGCCTCCGCGGGTTAGTGTTAAATTAATGTTCAGTTGAAACGTTGTTTATTCAATTTATTTTTGAGTTTTCTTTCTTTCAATTTCCCAATTCGAACACTGGTTCAAAATAAAAACTTGCATGTGAAAAATACATAATATTGCACAATTATGTACGAAAAAAATAATACAGGATACTATGTTCAATCAATAGGTAAAATAATATTCTTATGTGATTGTATAAACTAAATACTTAGGTTAGAAGTTATAAGTCTTTTTATATTATGGATATTGTATGCAGTGTCATATTTAGGATTTCTTTCTAAAAATATTCTCCCTCCATTTGAAATACATAGGTAAAAGATACAATCAATGTTTAATATCTACATAATATATAAATCTGTACATAAACTTTTAATAAATAAATTTACAAACAACATGAATATTAAACAATGGAGCATTCACAAAACAAACTCTAGTCGCCTATAAGTGTTTTTGGCAATTTCATCAATTATTTCTTCAGCGTCCAATCTTATGCTGTTATGGATGGATATCAAGACCGTTCAACCTGCTCTAAAATTAAAAAATTTTATTACCAATAATTGATAAATCGATGAATGGAAAAAACACAACTACAACTATATACATACATTATGTTGAAAAGAAAGATATAGGGGGGAAGATATATCTTCTTAATCTCCCTCCTAAATACACCATTGATTGTATGTTTATTATATACTGGTAGATATTGTATTCATGTACACAAAAGACCGAGAAATTAATGAAAAAACTCGTTGTTAAATGTTTTCCCCGAAAATCTAATTTGTTAACAAAAAAAAAAAATCTTTTGAATTTAACAGCGAACCCTGTTTTTTCTTACATATTTACATTTATATAACGAGCAACGACGTCCAACCTACATTTATGTACTTCGCGTCTTTTTTTCGATTCCCGCTACAACGCCTGTGGCAAGTCAGTGATGGCGCCAGTTATCTATAGTAAAAAGCCGAAATGCATTTCGGATATTTTTTTTTCTTCTATCCCGTCGTTGACAGTCGTTTATTGGCGCGTCCTTCCTCGTTCGAGTGTTGATCAAACTAGTTTCTTAAATCGTTTTTGAATACATTCGTTGTTACATCTGTAATCAAAATTGTAATCGTAAAAAAACATTTTTTTTTTTTTTTTTTTGTTTTTTCATTCACCCGTCTCCGGCAATATAATATTTTAATATAACATAAGCACGCAAAAATAATGCAATATGTATATATTGTATATGTGTATATTGTATATTACCTATTAACCTATGATATGATATATTATAAATTAGAATATAGTGTGTACTTATGTCATTACTCCATTACGGTAGAAAACTTACAATAAGCGGAAAACATAAATAACGTCAATTTTTATATATAAATATAATAATTTGTTTATCTATATAATATATAATCAAACGTATCCTGACTGATTGACTGATCAACGTAGATTTGTATAGCTGTAGATTTGAACTTTTCGTGGTAGCTTCGCACTGGCGTGCTCAGCTTTTTTGAAAAGGGAGGATATGAATTTTCGACTTTTGTTAGACCACGTTTTATAGTGGTAAATATAATTTTATTGTTTTATCGTTTATTTTATAAGGCAAAAATAAATCAAAATGAGGTATATGACACCCTTATCACCTCGTTAGGGATGGGAGTGATCTTGCTGAAAATCTTGTGGCCGAAAATGCATGTGAATGGAATGTTATATAATTACATATACCTAATATTATAGTCGAAAAATTTATATTTTGAGATAATTCAAAACATTATACGAGTAAAAAATATTAAGTTTAATGTTTTAAAATATATATCCAGCTACTATTAAGTTAAAAAAAAAATAATAATAATAATAAATTAAAATAATCCGTATAAGTATTAGTATAATTAATTTTTTTATAATGTGAAATTATTTATATTTAATAAATAATACTTCTATGGATATGGATTATTCTTCGAATAAAATATACTTCTATGGATGCAAGGTATAATATCAATATTCATATTAAAATATAAAAGCTTTATTTAATTGTTATTGCAAAAATATGTATAAAATATTAACACATCAATATATCTAATTACTTCGACCTAAAAACCATTCGACCACAAAACATTTGGACTCTATAATAATAAGATATTCAACCATTTGTTTTCGACCAAAAAACAATTCGACCACAACAATTCAATCAAACCATCGACTTAATGACTTTCGACCAAATAACTAGCACCGTCCCGCGAGCATGCCCCTGCACCTTTGTTTTATCACGTAAGGGTGCATTAAGAAATGATTTTCTAAAAATTTACATTTTAAAAAGGGCTCACACAAGGACTTTGATATTCACTATGGAAATTGAAAATTTTTAATTGTATATATACATGGTTATCATTAGCTACTCAGGTAGATGATGTAAAAGCATGCTTTAATAATCGTCGCCTCGATTAAAAAAACTATAGCTTAAAACCAAATGTGTGTTATTTGTAGCTTATATACTAAAAAAATACTTAACAGATACTAGTGATACTTACGAAAATCGTAGAGATTGTTTTTAGAAGTATCAGAAAAATGTAAAGAGTAGTTTGAACCGTGTAAAAAATAGGTACCCTATACTAAGTGCTAAATCCAACCCGTGACTTGTGGTTGTCCATCTAGGTCAAATTATTTTACAAAGATCTGTACACCAACGCCGATTTGCTCATGAACTGAGGTACACTAAAAGTCTAAAACAGAGATATAGGTACCTATATAGCGTTGTATTTTATATTTGTTCATTTTTTCCGGGACAAATGTGGATTATATATTTGGTTTTAAACACACTCAATGGCGTGGAAAATATGTATAAACCATGATGCATGACATATAATTTCAGTACCTATACCCATTCAAAAAAACTAAAAACTATTAAAGATTGATGTATCTACCTACCTACTAATATTTTATCAACTCAAACATAATATAGGATTATTAAATTCTAAAAGGCTTTACCCTCTTTTATGTTAAAATTGACTTCTGATTTACCCTAAATTAAAATTTACAACTATATACCATTATTGTACCTATTCATAAGTAAAAATAAACATTATGTCATTGACAGATAATAATGTTCACCTTAACGCCCAATAATTATTGAACTCCTTTTACCATACTACTGTACTTACCATATATATAAAATTAGGAACATAAAATAATATAAATTATTTCATGCGCCCATATTGTATTGAAAAATATCATATCAATTTAATTATGTTTAGGTATATGCAATATTTATACGTATAATGTATATACTATATATATCACACACAATGCCGGATTTAGCAGGGGTGCAGGGGGTGCAATGCACCGGGGCCTCAAGGTTGAGTTTGTTTTAGGGGCCTCAGGTCGATGTCCTAGATTTTCTAACTTTATAAAGTGATAAATTATAAAAAATATTAAATAATGATCAAGAAAAATAGTATTTTAAGAAACAACCCACATCCATTTATTTTAAACTGTTGTGAACTCAGTTTTATCCTTACTATTGGTTTATAAACCAAGAGGTACCACCTAGTTGAAATGTTTTCTTTTTCAAATCCATTTTAACTTTTATCAAACACCAAAAAAAAATTAACTAATGTATCAAATAACTTAAGAAAAGCAATTTTTTTAAGAGGCCTCCCATTAATAGTTGCACCTCGGCCTTCCGAAACTTAGATCCGACACTGATCATACACACTACCTAGAATCATATATATATAATTAAGGTTGAGATTTCGATACACTTTGAATTGTTTTCCGAATGTAGCTACACGATGCTCGTTTTATAATATATACATTTTATGTATTTTTGAATCAAAATAAATTTTTAATTTGCATTTTTTGTATTTTTTGACAATTTTAAATTTTAAGGTAATTATTTTTATTTTTTAGGGCATTTTAGAACTTTTTGAGTGATTTTGAAGGTTTTGAATTCCAAATTTAAATTTGAAATTTTATTTTAAGATTTTTACATGGTTTTTATATAAATTTAATAAACTATAAAGTACCTATAGGTTCTCGTATTAAATTATTAAAAATTATTTTAAGCTACATGGAAATAATTGTTTTTTTCAGATTAAAGAGGTCCAAAATGATCAGTTATGTCTTTAAAACTTTTTTACAATCTTTTAAAAGTTATTTAATAATTTATCAATTATCATTTACACCAAATTTATTAAGGATAAAAATATATTTTAGTGCATTATTTAGAATTTTTAGGACATTTAAGTCCCAGCCCTATATATGATATACAGTATATACGTGTGTACTATTGTTTCTGCAGGAGTTCGATTGCAAAGGTCGAGTAGAACGGTGCGAGAGGAAGAAGGCGGCCACCAGAAGACCAGTGTGCGGCACCGACAACATTAGTTACCCGAGTAGATGCGCGTTGCTGCGGGTTCGATGCTTCAACGACTCTCTGTTGCGTGTCAAGCACCGGGGACGATGCAAAGGTAATTAATTCTAGCATAATATTATAATAATATAATATAATATAATAACAATATATATATATTTATTAGTATAGTAAATTATTATGTTTATGTGATATATTCAGCACTAGTCGATTTTATAATACAATTTTGAGTAAAATAGCTCGAAAATTTAATACTAGATTCCTCATAAGTATTTTTTTTACAATTATTATTAAAAAATATCGATAATACGACGTACACTCGACACCTATTTTACTAGTATACCTACTTATTACTAGGACTAAGTACAGTGGAGTTACTTAGCTGGTTTATTTTTATATAGATAAAGTAAACCATTCTTAATAATTTTTTTGCTAAAATATAAAGAATTTTTTATAGCTACTACTCTATTAGAGTCAAGATAATATGTACGAATACAGTTTTGAGTTTTTATTACATATAGATAATAATTGTAAATAAGTAATATTATTACCTATTTTATTTTCGCTTAATTTAATCTTATGTTTTAGAATTCGATAAACCAAACTATAAAATGACTTTAAAGATTATGTGTATCAAAATACAAAAATAATTAAAATAAATTTGGTGTACCTATTAAAAATATTTATTGATTGTATAATACAGAAAAGCAGCCCTGTTGGGTGGATCACACTATCAAATCAGGTGATCCAACTAGAACACCGGACTCGTATATGCCCAGGTGTAAAGCGGACGGTACATATTTCCGGATTCAATGCCATCAAAAGGAAGGATATTGTTGGTGTGTAACACCTGCGGGAAAAGTGATGTCCAACACCATTGTTCGAGGACAAAAGCCCAAGTGTGATAACGGCAGAGGTTCGTTTGAAAATTGTACTTCAGTAATACTTATATATGCTTACTATTATTTTGCCAAACTCTATTATGTAGTATTGTGTTTTGATAGGCAAATGGCGTAGAGGTTCTTTGCAGAAAGGTGGTAATCCCAGAAGAGGTAAACACATTTACAATACATAGTTATAGCGTAGGTATAACTCTTGAAAATATTGAACTAAAATATATATTATACATTATTTTAAATATTATTATAATGTTACATATATTATAAAATAATGTTTAGAGTAAACATATAAACATGTAAGGTATGATATTATAATTAAATCGAATATGCTAATAATCAATGTGAAATTAATTAGAGTTAATTAGTTATAGATTCTGAGCGAAGATGTGAATGTATTAATTTTATAATGATGTCTGTATGTGTTCTTTTTTGTGTCTGTCGTTAGTCACCACCTTCTGCGGGACTGTAAAAACGCTTCAATATTCTTCTTCGGCATCTTTTTTGTTAGGAAAGTGAATCTAAGGTTGGCACTTTGGCGGGTCAAAAGTAATAAATTTCCAGTATTTTTCAATAAAACCAAAAAAATAGGAATTTTTACACAAAACCAATTTTTGACTAAATCGATTTTAGTTTTTTGGTGTAATTCAAAAATGAATAAGCTTAGATAGGTACTTGCAATTTGCACTAAATGTTTATATTTTCAACATATTTTGACTCATTTTGAGCTATTTAAAAAGACATTTGAAATTTGAATTTAAGCTTCAACTTTAAAATTTAACTTTAATTTAAACTTTAAGCTGTTAAAAGATTTTTGAAATTGTCAACAATTTTTGGTTTTTTAACATAAATATGTTTTTGGGCAGGATACAAGAAATAATTTTCTAATTTATTTTGGGTAAGATATTTATACACCAGTTTATCTGTTCAGGAAAATAATATTTCTAATGTTATGGGCAATGTCGGGCAGGACAGAACAGTAATTTAAAAATATTAAAGACACATAGGCACAATCTTTTTTATATACATTTGAAGTTCAAATGTTGACAAAATTATTCAATATCACATAAATTTGCAAATTATTTTTTAGCTAAAAATGTATAAAATATTTAATTTGTAATGCACATATTTGGTAAAGTGGTATTGATTCAAATGTTAATAGCAATATTATAATATGACAAAAATATACATTATTAAAATAATTTAATAAATGCAATATTTTCGGCAAAAATTAAATTAACCTATCGTTGTACTTATAGTAAAATAAATTACTTTAATAGCAATATCAAAAAACATATTGTCATGAAATATACTTGATATAGGCTGATTGCTGACAGACCATCTCCACTTAGAATCGTTTTTCGTATACAATGATATACCTATTATTGAATTCAAAATTAACATATCCATTACAGTGACCCACTCGACACCTATCTGCTGTACATTAGAGCGATACTCACTTGCTCATATTTTTTAAAATTTTAAATTATGTTTGTATTATACAATGATCATAAGTAGTACTTTGTTCTAGAATTCTCAGTAGAAATTAGAATTTATGGCAAATTGTTAAGAAACTGGACCCCTCCCCCTCAATCACAGCCTTGCATCTAAGTACTGTAATACAAAATTATAACGTTAAGTATACTGAAAAATTCATCACGATTACAAAAAATAATGTTTTTTCCCGGTCAAAAGCATATTACAAAGTTAAAATAAGTATGACCCAAAATTTAATTTGCTTGGTTCTTGAACTTCATAAAAAATATTAAATTTCAAAAGATCTGAGATACCATACCTTATAATATAAATCATAAATTAATTAGACTTGTAAATAAAATAAATCCAGTAAGTGTTAAATAATTGCCTAAACCTAAACGTATTTAATATTAACATAGGTGCATTTTATGAATTTAACTAATTTTCTAATTTTTTAGATATTTTTAAATTATAATCGTATAATGTCATCAATTTTAACCTAACATTCATTTCTTCGTGAATGTTTTTATGTTATTTTGCTATTTGTGCATATTAGGTAGGTGTGTATTTTTTATGTGATCTACGAACACACAATAAATGTCGATGTAACGTCCAACAACTTCTGAAAGTATCTATAACCTAAGCAATCTAAACATTTTATGTAATATAAATATTAGCCATTGTGCATATACAAATAAGCTTGAATAATTATTATATAATATAAACAATTGGTCACTGTGTTTTTAGAATGCAGTAAAAACGATAAAGCGATATTTGTCAATAACTTAGTCAGAATATTCAAAACGGAGTACAATCGAGAACAATACGCAGCATTAATGAATGGTAATGTAATAAAAAATCTATCTATTATTTTTTTTCTCTTATAAATGTGTGCAAAATATTTTATTAGAGTTTTAATTGTCGATATTTATATTTTATACTGATATTGTAGCTATTACTATACCTATCTTTTAATTGATTATGAAATATGTAATACGTATTAGTAAATTTTTAGAGAAAATATAGAGAAAAAGTACTCACTATAGACGGCCTTCCTATAAAAACTTTAATTTAAATATACATAGAAGAGCAAATATTTACTGGTCTCATCATGTCAATAAAGTTTTTACTTACCAAAAAGTTTACTTATTCGTGTTCATTAATGTATTCGAATGTTAAAATTAAAAAAGTACCTACATTTTGTTTATTTAGTATAATCGCAAGTCCACAACGATCAATGTAATAATTGCCTAAAATACCTGTGGGTTGATTTCAACAAAAATAAAGTGATAAAATAATTTTAAAAGTTTGGCATTTACGGTATTCAAAAATATATGCATTTTTGACTATCTATACCTACGTACTTTATATATGTATTTCTTTTTATATCTTTACATTATTATTATGTAGGTTATTTTAATTTTGTTGCGTACTCATCCTGAATACACAATAACAACTTTGTGTAATTATATCATGTATGATGTATACATTGTGACTAAGATCTGTTTTAGAAGAATAAAAAGAAAAAAACTATACCTCTACAAAATACATTATCTATTATTGTCTCCAACATTTATAATATAAAGTTCTTTAAGTTATTAGTATTTGGTTAGGTTTATAGGTATGTGTAGACTTTGACTTCAAGGGCAGCAAGAGGTTAATCCGGTCTATTTCCAATAGTATATAAAATAGGAGTTTTGATGTATTTTTCGAAATAAGTCACACAAATATAATATGCTAATTATTGGGTTCAAAAAAATTTGTTTTAAAAACCAAAATATTTTTTTTATATAATTTGGTGGAAGGGGCTGCTATGCTAATTATTGGGAGGGGGAACCCCATGAAAATCCAAAATTTTAATGAGGGGCTGTAGAAACGTTTTCACACATTTTCTAAAAAGTATATTAAAATTGTTTTTAGTATTAATGTATTATATAGATACATTGTATATAATTTTCGTAAATATAATTTTACGGAAGTAAAATTTATTGCGACTAATAATTTAATATTTAGCAGCCGTGATTAAAATTACAGCATATATTATAGCATATTATGCTGCATTTGCTGCTCCCGTGTGTTTGGTTAGATTAGGTTAGGTTAAATTAGGTTAAGTATTAATTATTTTATCGAAAAAAATACTTTTATACCTAGTGATAATGATTAATATAATAAATTAATAATACAATTTTAAATGATCATCTGTATTTATATATTATATTATATATTAGGTGACCGTTCGCTGTTGGATCCGATTACGTTGGACAAACGAGCCGCCGAATGGAAATTCAGTACTTTGGACACAGACAAAAACGAAAGTCTCACTAAAATAGAATACAGAGATCTAAAGAGACTGGTTCGCAAAGTGGTCAGGCCTAAGAGATGTTCCAGGACGTTTATTCGCACGTGCGACATGGATCATAACGGCCTAGTGTCGAAAATCGAATGGACTAATTGTTTGTCGATTGACGGTAAGCCACCGTTGACGGAGAATGTTATATAATAAATAATAATATATATTATATATTTATACATATTCTAATGTTTGCTCTAGTCGACAAATTTTAAATATGATTTTGGATAATTTTTCCTTTATTAAAAAGACAAAATTTGTGTATTATATTATGTTCTAATGGAAATACCATATTTTGCATTTATATCTGTAGTAGGTATTAGTGGCGTATATAAGAATTATTTTCACTATGGGCCAATTTGCCACTAGTCAAGCATACCCATAACTAGACATTTTTAGGGAGCTGGGTTACAATTATGATATAAAAAGATATGAGAAATAAAGAGATTGCGTCATTTTATTTTATGAATATTTATTATTTTTTTTTTTTTTAAATATTGACTATTTCATCTATAGACTATATTTAATGTAATATTCCGATGAATCGTCATCAAAGCAAGTCCTGACAATCTAACATTTCCTTGTTGATTCTTCAAAAACGTATTTAATCAACCCATAGTATATTGAATAACTGCTGTCTCCTGTAAACAGTGTAAGTACAACAATGAATAGAAATCAATTTCTAAAAAATAGAACGCACCATCGACACATATATAAACTTAACTCTTTAGCATTGATGGTCATCACTTACCAGCAAGTATACAATTAAAATTAAAATTTTCATAATATTCGTATGGACGGTTTCAAAAACGAAAAACTTTAGGTACCTCTACCTATAATCATTGATTATAAATATTATTATCAATCCTATAACAAAAATACGTACGGGTCACGCAGAGTATGGTTATGCAATATTGTAGGTTATATATACGTATGAAAATATGTATACAGTGAATTAATTGAACATTTGATCCTAAAATCATAGCATGTGCCCTGGCCCAGAAGGTCTCCCCTTATATACGCCAGTGCCGGATCTAAGTTTCAAAAGGCCGAGGTACAATTACTGATATTGGAAGACTTTTAAAAAAAAAATGCTATTTTTAAGTCATTGGATACATTAATTACATTTTTTTTTCTTTTAGATAAAGGTGAGATAGATTTAAAAAATAAAACATTTCAACTGGGTACCTTTTGGTTTATGCCAATAAGGATGAAACTGAGTTCATAACTGCTTAAAATAAACGAGTGCAGATAATTTTTTAAAATAATTCATTTCTTGACCATTATTTAATATTTACAATAAATTATCGATTTACAAAATTAGAAAATATAGGACATCGAGTTAAGGCCACTAAAACAAACTCTTCTTTGAGGCCCCGGTACATTGCACCCCTTGCACCCTCACTAAATCCGGCACTGGTAGGATGGTATAAGATGTCAAAACATGAATTGTATAAAATATATACACTTAAACATTATAAAAAATATATACCTTCTATATTTTATGTGTAATAATTATTATCAGAGACATTGGGTAAAAGGTCGTCGACAACCTCGACTACGACGACGACGACGACCACCACCACTACGACTACCACTACGACGACCGAAATTCCCCCGCCGGACGACTACGAAGACAAAGAAGACGGTGGAATTGGACTCGAGGAAGCCGATCCTGAAGACAGTAAGTATAAAATAAGCGATAACCTGCCTAAAACCCATATTTATGTATATTAGGTGTACGTATTATGGTGATGTGTTTGCTATTTTCGTACAAAACACGACACGATAATAATGAAATACTTTTTGTATTCGCAGTACTACAAGAAAGCGTAGCTACGCTTAGTGGTACTCTTCCGGGTTTAATGGCCGAAGGCGACCAAGAGGAAGAGGCTGAAGGTATTTTTGTTCATTGATATACGATATTATTAAAACAATAAAACGTTTAGTACATATTACACAATACTATATATAGTGGGTATTTACATACTACTTAGTATTTACACACAATCTGGTAGATATTGATCACAATTTAAGTAATTTAACACAATACCTATATTAAATATCAGCTGTTGTGGTTAGGTAAGTAGGTCATTGTAAAATAATTAAAGAATGTATGAGTTAAGAATCTAACACCCGTGTAAAAAGATTTATACAGCCTTCTAAAAAATTGGGAAAATTTACTAAAAAAGTAGCTAGGTACCTTTTTTTTTTTTAATCAATCATTCTGTTTTTACATTAGATATTTTTATGTTACTGCGAGGTTCGGCGCAACTAAGACTAGGCAATTTAATGAACTATACAAGCCCGGAAGTCCAACGGCGCCAAAGAAAAAACGTAAATGATGATATGCCGCTGCATGCAGGAAGCATATTATTGATGTATAAACCACTGTTGTAGATAGAATGGTTACACGATTATCTATATACACGTTACCGCGGTGTAAGCTTTAATTAAAAGTTTAATTACCTATGCAGTTCATGTGACACGGTTTCGTGTGGATACCCGATACAGTTGGAGTACCCATAGTATTCGTTTACCACAGGCGGTAAACAGTTGTACGTATACGTTGTACACGCGAGACGCGTTTTCACGTGGTTTCTGGGCAGGTTATATCTAGCGATTGCGTCCAGATGATCGACTTTTTGAAGTCAGACGCCTACTAATGTTACACTTGGGCGCTTTGATGTTCCGATTTTCATTAATATATGGTGTAATTAAGGAAAAACTGGAATTTTTTTACGGGAAAACACGTTTTTGTCAAAATCAATTTTGTTTTTTTGTCGTAAATCAAAAATAAATTACTGTAGATACGTCATGCAATTTTCACCAAATATTTGTATAAGTATTTTCTAACGTACATTTCCCAACCCTCACCCATTTGATTTTTTTAAACGCCAATATTTAATGCTCCGTTACTGCCAATTCTTGTCGTCAATCCTGGAATTTCTGCTCAACATCCGCTCCTACAAAAGCTAAAAAACTGCGAACTGAGGGGGGGGGGAGTTTCTCCAGCCCCATCCACAATTTTTTAGCTTTTGCGGGGGCGGATGTTGTGAGCAGGAATTCCGGGATTGAAGGCAGGAATTGGCAGTAATGAAGCACTAAATATTGGCGTTGTAAAAAATTTAAAAAATCAAATGGGTGGGGATGGAGACATGTACGTTATTTTCTATACACCACATAATTTTCAAAATATTTTAACTCTTTTTGAGCTATTTATAGGGATTAGACATTTTCACGGTCAAAAAATTTGTAAATTTATTACAAGGTTCCTCATAACTTGTTATTTGTATATTTACATACTTGTAATTTTTTATTATACTAATTGTATTAATAAAAGGCTAAGAACCGTATAAGTCTATATAATAAATAATCATAAATACCCATAATTCATAAACAAAAAAATATAATTTCGTAAGAGCTGGAAATATTACGATGTTTTTATGATCTCTACATTCTGAACACTTTCAATATTTTCTCAAAGAGAATAAAATAATAAAATGCAGATTGCCGTTTGACATAGCAATTCGATATTTTTTTCAAAATAATAAATAGGGATATAGTCAATTTCAGACGGCAAAGTTGAAAGATTTAAAAATGAAAAAGTAACAGGGTATACAAAAGTAAGACTGTGGTTTTTCAGTACTCGTGTTGATTCATTCATAATTATAAATATTTCATATCAATCATAATAATTTAAAGTAGGGGTATATATAATTAGACTTGATTTACAATCAATAGAATGCAGGACCACGAAAGACGGCAACTATAGAAACAATTAATCTAAAGCTAATGAATACTGACAATTGTATTATATATGTACCTGTCTATATGATACTAAAATATATTAAAATAACTATTTGATTCTGAACTGAGCGATTGATGAATGTATTGATTTTAATATTTTTTTTTTTTGTATCTGTACATACGATAAGTAATCGAAATAATGCTTCAATTTTTAACTTCCGCAACTTTTCTGATGGGAACGTAAATATAATTGGTCTATATTAGAAAGGACAAAATTAAGGAAAACAGAAATTTTTACGTAAAACCAATTTTTGATAAAATCAATTAAATTTTGTTGGCTTAACCAGTGACGCCGAATCCTATGTTGAAGTCGACAGCATGGCCCGACATCTTTCAAAAATTTAGGATAAAGCTGCTTCATACTTTTACTATACCTCCCCACCGGTATGCCGCTGTGACTAATATTTAGATATTGTGGCCTTTTTAAATATTTTTCACCCGACTGCATATTTAGGACTTCAATGCCACTTGGCGTAACTCAAAAGTAAACGGTACCCACTTGTCCGCCTTTTTTATAAATTATTTTAAATAGTTTGGTAAGGTATAATATAAGAAAAAATATTTAAATTTTAAATCATAATTTTTGAGATATAGTAAAAAAAATTGCACACATGCATATACCGCATATATATCTATATTGTACTCTATCATATAGAAATAAGATTTACCTTAAACCTACCTGCCTATATTTTTAGTATATTAATGTGCTGGAATTAAATTTGTTTTTCAGTTAACGATTGTTTAGCAGACAGACAGGAAGCATTGGACGATCCAACAACTTCATCTCACAAGTACATACCAGAATGTACAACAGATGGAAGATATAAACGTGTTCAGTGTTACAAATCGGTCGGTATGTACAATTATTAAGTCCGATAAGATTATCAGAATATAAAAAATTGTATTTTATTATTGAGTGGAATTGTTTTTAACTCAGGTTATTGTTGGTGCGCACAAGAAGACACCGGAAAACCAATACCCGGAACCTCGGTGAAAGATTCTAATCCTAAATGTGATGGTATTCCTTTACTTTCCCGGCCAATGAAAGGCTGCCCAGAGCATAAAAAATATATTTTTTTAAAAGATCTCATGGATTACCTAAGACAAAAACACAGGTTTATTGTACACGAATAACTTTAATTTTATGACTGAGACATAACTGTACTAATATTCTGCTTATTATAAATTTATAATTATTACAGTAAAAACAATAACACGTCATTTTCTAGTGACTATGAATCGATAATTTCAGACATTTTTCATTCTTTAGATACAAATCATAATAAAGTAAGTGGAATTATTTCAACCAAGTCAACCATATGTTTTCTGTTGATACATAAGAATTGAGTAATATTAACACTATAATTTATTACTTTAAAATAAAAAGGTATTGGAACGCAAAGAATGGAAGAGTTTTCGAGAAGAAATGTCAGCCAACAACAAATTAAAAAGATGCGGAAAAAAACTGCCTCGACATTGTGATGTAAATCATGATAATAAAATTGGCTTTACAGAATGGTTTAACTGTTTAAATATTAACCATATTCAGACTCAAAAACAATCCAATGGTACATTTTTAGATAAATTATAATGTCATCAAACGCATGCTTAAAAATCCTTATTCTTTTTCAGAATCCAACACAACAATAATTGCTAAAAGAAGAGGTCCTAATCCACTTGAATCATATCTTAAAGGTGATGACTAAACCGGATAATAAAAATAAATAAAATACAGCAAAATTAATTTTTATTAAGACTGTAAATTATGATTTAACAGCTTTATACTATTACTATTATATTACATATATGACATATGTACTGTATATTAAATTATTAAATACATTTTTTTTTTCTGAAAATACTAAATTGCATTTTTATAATATTATAATGTGTATATATATATATATTGAGAGAGAGAGATGTATTTTTTTGATTCTATTTAACTAATTTATAATAAAATAAAAGTTTTATTATTAATAGTGTTCAAAAAATATTTGAATTTATTTATATACTTAAAAATAATAAAACTAACATAATAATAATAATAATTAGAGAATATTAAGAATGTTAAAAATAACAATAAAATAAATATAATATAAATGTCGAAAAAATATGATAAGTAGTGTTAAAAAAATTGAAAAGTTATTTTTTATAATAATTATATTAAAAATTAAAATATAAGGCCCAATTGAATCATAAATCTAAACATTATATCACAGATTTTACAAAATCAAAATTGTATGAATTGTATTAAACAAATTGTTAGCTTTGGCTTAGGATTTTAAAACTTAAGTAACTTTATATACTGGGTTAAAGCTTTGACTCGTTGATTAAAATAAAACTATCACACTTTAGCTTACTTATAATACAAACAAAAGAAGAAAACAAGTATAAAAATAAATATAATATGATTATTTGTTCCATAAATAAACTTAAATAATATATGAGCTATAAGTTCCTGTTAGTAGGGATTCTGTCGATGTTCTAACCAGAAATGTACAAGTATTATTTATTAATAATTTAGCAATAATAACTAATGAGCTGTTGACAATTTAATCCAATCGTCTGTAAAAAAAAAAAAAAATAGATCAATAAATAATAAAGTAGCTATTTAAATTTTTAATATGAATTAAAAATAACAATAAAAATAAATATAATTTAAACATCTTCAGGTACTGTTAGTGAACAGCTTCCTCCACAAGCCATTCATTTTTTAATTATAATTTCTATTCTTAATTGCATTCATACCTAATAATTTATATTACATAAATATTCTATAAGTAGGAATAATACATTTTATCAATTATAAGTGTTAAATATAAAAATTGAAAATTACCATTTGTACATTTAAACTAGTTACTTAAGTTTAATATATTAAAAGGAATAAATAAAAATGAACATAAACAATAATGTTAAATAATTGTTTTTTAATGTAAGCCCTGTTTTAACTAAATCATATTTTAAAAACTAATAATAGTAATAATTATTTAAAATTATTATATCTATAGGTATGAGTGATATTTAATTAAGGAATCAGATTATTAATATAAATGTATTTATAACATATATTTATGATTATAGACAAATGTTTTATTACATATTGATAACACAAATTATATACTGAAATGCTGATGTTGTTAACATAAAAATGAAGTTAGCTTACCATATAAACTGTTTGATGTATATAGTGTTGTATATTTAAGTCGTTTGGTTTGTTGGTTACCACGGATGTTTTAAGGATCAGAATATTTAATAAGTTTTATAAACAAATATTTACACTACTCTATGATATACATACATGCCACCAAACCATACCATACCATACCATCTAGTGAGGTACATCTGTTTGAATGTTGTGTTCAAATAAAATTGTATGATTTATATAGCACAACGGAACCTCGATAAGTCGAAAGATTTATTTCCCTTGAATTTCAACTTATCGAGGTTCCACTGTAAATTTATTTTAATAATTTAATTTACATCAAATTTACAGCTGACCTAACCTAACCTGGCAGTTTGTTATAAGTCCTATAATTTTTTTTATTTAAAATTTATTTTACTATTTGTTATAAAATCTTAAATTCTTAAATCATTTAACAGTAAGTAAAAAGGATATTATATGAATTATTTAAAGACAACATTTAAGAACTTATACTTTAACTTAATAGTTAAATTTTAACTGAATATTAGAACTATTAAAATGTTTGGTATTGTGGCTCTTGTTATAAAGTGGTATCCTATAATGCTAGCCATCACCCAAAAATATACCTAATATTTCAACTAACATTTTTAATCTAATACTACTAAAAAAAATTACTTATTTGTATAAATATTTTTGTTTCATAATAATGAGTACAGAATTATATTTTTAACCGAATATACAATTTTAGCATAATTATAATATTCTATAACTTTGTATTGAATTATTAATTTAAGTATGTAATAGATACTGCTATGGGTTATGATCAATAATTTATTCCAAATAGAATTTTTATCTTATTTTTTAGATAATATTTGGCTATAGACATAATTAAAATAATAGGAATATATTTAGTTGATATTAATATATCCTTAAAAACCATAAATAACAATATTGCCATAACACCTGTCATCTTGAATGCTTTTTACTTAAACGTATGCACTCAAACAGATAACTTTCTCATATATTATCCTTTGAATAAAATCGTCAAATTTAATTTTTTAAACAAATATCATTAGAAAAAAAAAATACTTGCAAAGAAAAAAAATTAACAACAACTGTGATTAAACAAATAAATTATAAATTTTAAAACGGTCTTGAGCATGAACAATTTCTTAATACAGTATTTCTGACAAACATTAAAATATTCATGGTTCATACAAAGTTTCTAATAAATAATGATTAAAAATCCAACTTAAGAATGAATAATCTTTAAAGAAGAATAAAAATAGGAATTGTAAATTCAATTTGTTCCCAAGGAATGCATTTTAAGTTCAGTAATAATATTCTTAATTTATAAATAATATTATCAATATTATAATTTTTTTTTTAATTTTGTCAAATATATTGGTTCTAGTAGAAGTAATGATAAATGTATGGTCAATTATTTCTAAATTAATGTAATTTAAATTAAGTAGAGGTTAGTAAATTAAACTGTGAAAATTAATATTTTGTTAGAAAATCAAGTATAATATTTATTAATAATACCATGGCCTATAATTATTTAACAATCTAAAAATATAAAACAAAAGTAAAAGTACACTCAACAAGCATACTAACTTTTTCTTTTTGGTTACCATACATAAAGTGATATATGGCTAACTATTATTTTTTTTTAGATTTGTAAATTCTAGATATCTAAATTGATAATGTTATAAATGAAATCATGTCAATATCATAGACCTCTGATAAATTGGCTTTAATATGACATATACAAAATAATAAAAGATTTAATATATCACATATTATATTATAATTTGAATAATTGAATAAAATATTATAAATATTATAGTATATTAAATATTATACTATTATTGTTAATGGATAGATTAGATAAGCTAAGATAATATTCAAATTTAAAACATTTATTCTAATTTAGATAAAATAAATATTAATTATTCTTAAAATGAATAATATTTTTGTTGAAATATTTTAAATAGGCACTATTAATAGCATTAGTATTTTTTTTATAGCAAAACGACATATTTATTATAATTATTATATATAGTTGGATTACTTAAATATTAAATGATTTAGGAAGCAAATAAATTGAAGTAATAGAATACTATTAAGACATATATGGGAAATAATTTTGTAAGAATATGGTTTGTACGGTGAATGCTGGCCAAACAATTGAAATCAGAGCCAAACTCTGTAATTTTATAAAATGATGCTCAATCAAAATCTTTTAAAAACATCATTCTATAATAATAAAATATTAAAAAGCATTTAATACATGCAATTTTTGTTTGTAATTACCATTGGCACTGATTGTTTCACACCTTGCAAGATTATCTTCTATTTCTAATTCTTGTGCCTGTAATCCTAATTCACGTTCTTCTCTTCTCAATCGATTCACTTCACTCATCAGTTCACAATATGTGTGCAAAAGAGATGGTTCATCTTCATTTTTTTCATCTCCTAAATTAAAGATTAAAATCAATATGATATAATATAGTATACAAATATAGAATTGAGCAAGTTACAAATGCAACTTGTGTTGTTAAATTAAAAAAAAAAAAAACCATTGAATTTAAAAAACAAATCTTAACGGAATTCAGTTTGCCAAAATAAATTAATATTCTAATATTATTTTTAATCTTAAAATATAGAGATACTACATGATTTTTTTTTAATTTAAGTGTTCACAAAAATAGAAAATATATTATTACATTTTCTAAAATTGGTTGTTAAACAATAGCTTATATTCTTTATTCAGAATTTAAAAACACATAAAATATCAATCTTTCACATATTTTTATGGAATAAATACAAACACTAAGTGTAATAACTATTTCTTTACCTTCCCCCCTAAGCTTCTTCTCTACTTCAACACCTTCAGCTTCTAAAGTTTTCAGCTTAACATCCAATTCTTCCAATTTCCTTTGAACTTCTTGTGCAATACGTAACCTTTAATAATTTCAAACTTAACTATATAACCATTTAAAAAAAGAAAATTGTAAATTATGTGTACAATACCTTTTGCGTTGGGACTGTCTAGCAATTTTAATCTCAGACTTAGACATTTTATCATCTGTGCTTTGAATACTATCATCATCAACTTTGTTTTTTTTAGATTCATCAACAACAACTGTCTCTATAAGAAAGAAAATATGTTTATTTTTGTATACTTATTGTAGTTTACATTGGTATACTTTTCCTAATAATTAATAAAAAGTACCTAATAATTGTAGATTATCAATATTGTAGCAAGATGGTAGTGGCGGTATAGGTGGAGCCAATGAATCTATTAAGCGACGTCTGATTTCAGATTCACTATTTGATTTATACTGTACAGGTTTATCTCCAGCAGCTGGAATTAATTTTTTATCCTAAAAAGTAAATATTTTTTATTATGTAATGAACAATAATTGACATCAACTAAAACTAAAATATCTCATTTTATATTCAATTTAAATAGAAACCTTAAATTGGATTAACATAAAATATTAAAATAATTTTGAATTAATGAATGTAAAATTCAGAACGAACTTAAACAAAGCAAAACAAACATTTCAGCGTACGCCATTGAAGTTTATCCCAACGGACACAAAGATTTTTATCAAATTTTTAATGGATAAATTTGATAAATTAAAATGTATAAAGTATTTATGAAATTTTCATTGACAAGTGTTCTAATGTTTTAATTACAAATGAAAAAAAAAACACGTATTTTATTATTTTTTCAACCTACAATGCATGATATGATGAAACGGTTTGAACTTTAATCTTATAATATTCAAATATTTTATAATTGCATATCTGATAAACAATAAACAATAAGTAACAAACAAATTTTAAATAATTTAATCAGTAATTTTATTATGTTATTTTTATACATACAGTATAAAAATTTAAAAAAAATATGTTAAAATAATATTGACGATTATGTTAGATGCACCTACTCCAATAAATTTTGTAATTAATTTTAAATGATTAATATGTTTGAGATGTCTGACTAAGGTATTTAAGTTATTCATAAATACATTGATTAATTATGTACAATATACATACTGCATTATAATCAAGAAAATAAAGCAATAGAATCTAATACGTGTAAGCTACCAAAAAATCTACAATCTATGCAGTATTTAATATTACACTCAACAGTTCTAAAATTCTAAATATTATTTTTAAGTAATAAAATATTACAATACAATAAAAAAATTGATCTAAGAGCACATACATAATCTTCAATGAATGTAGAAACATTATCTGCCGACTGAAATTTAAAAGATAAAATTAATTATCAGAAAATTAGTATAAAATATATAAAAAACAAAACTCAAAATGTCGTAGGTTATAAACATTTTGTATATAATTTACAAATAATTTAAGTTATATTTTTAAAATGAATACAATTACTTTAAAACTGTATTATCTGAAATAATATAAAAAAATACATTTTACACTTTCCCCTCCAATCATAATCCTATTGATATTAATTATTTATTATCAAACATTTTTAATTGATCCTAATGTTTATATTACTATTTATGTTATATTAATAAATTCAAATATAAAAAAAAAAATTACCTGAGACTTTTCTTTTGTTTTGCTACTCATTAAAAACTTAAACCTAGATGGAGATGTTTGATGACTAGATGGAGAATGAATTTTATTTGGTGATGGTATCTTCTTTTGGAAAATTGCAGCTATAACAGTTTGAGTAATACTACGCTTTCTTTCAGGACGATCATTCATTATATTTTGTTCATTTCTTTTTGGTGTATTAGACTAATGTAGATTAAAAAAATATTAATTAATATATATTATAATTAGTAATAATATAATTATCTGATTTTAATATTTTTGATAGCTCACCAATGCAGTATCAAGATCAAACTCGTCAATTGACTGACAACTTTTACTTTTAGTCAGTAATGAAAGTCCATCACAATTGCTTTTTACTGCTCTTCTAAGTTCCAACTTTTCTCGAAGTTGTCTAATTTTATCTTCAGGACTTATACCTAATTCAGAATCGCTCTTTAATCTAGCTCTGGCCCTAGCGTTTTCACGTATTTCTTCAGTCGACTTTAATATTTCTGCAATACTAGATGTTGGGGTCTTTTCATCAAATAATGCTCTTCTTATATCTGGTAATGAAAATGCTTCTGAACATGATATCTGTTGAGTAGAGCAAATTTTTTGTTCGCTTAAGGGACTTTTCATAGGAATTAAAAGAGATGTAGGTCTAGGTTTTAAATCTGCATTACATTGATAAATAGGAAATGGTTTTGCAAATTCAAAATTTTCTGTATGAGATTCGGGAGAAAAAAGCGAACTTCTGTTACGACGTGGTTTTTTTTCATGAGGCGATTTACTTGTAATTTTACTCATTACCATAGCATGAATTAAATTTTTTTCTTTCATTCTCTCCTTTGTTATTTGTTGAAGTTTATAAGTAGTAGAATTTTCTTCTTGTTCATTTTCTTCTTTCAAATTGTTTTCATTAAATTTTTCTTCCTTACTATTTTTTTTAATTTTACGTACATCAATGGAATCTCTTATACTGTTAAATGGTGTAATTTTTTCCTGCAAACGTTTCACATAATTTTCATAGGTTTTATTAGTGTCTTCATTAGCAATCGGAGTTAAGGCATCATCGTCAATATTATTTATATCATTGAGATCCATTACAGTCATTAGATCACTGGTCGTTGTAGTATCATTATCATCTTTATCAACTGACATGCTATAGATAGTATTTAACGTCTCTACCACAGGTGTCTTAAGCTCATCGTCCATTTGAGGATTAGTTACAAATTCCATGTAACCAGTATTGTGTAACAATGTTTGATTTAAAGCAGCAACATGTTCATTAGTGTCATTGTCACTAATAGTATCCATGAATTCAATGTTATCATTGTCAATTTTTCCACAGACATGACCATATTCATCTAAATCTTCATTAGGCCGTTTCTTTGGAGAATTTCTAGGTTTACGTTTTAATTTAGGCCTCTGATGTTTTCGATAAGTTAATGTTTTTATTGGTACATGTACAAAATCGTCCCAAGCTTCAGATACTCCAACATCGTCATCTCTTGCCCAATCAGAAAGCTCTGTTTCTGTTTGTCCCTCAATAGTATGATCTTCATCATTATAATTAGATGCATGAGCATAAGATTCAGGATGAACTATTTCTCCATTGTTAAGTTTTGAAACATTATTCATAAATAAATCAGCAGTAGTTGAAACATGTTTTAGTATTTCACCATTTCTAACATTTTTATCTTTTATTGGACTTGGAACTGTAATTATCTTATTAAATCCATTATCTGAATATTTTGATATGCATTCAGTTTCAATAATTTGTTCTTTTTGTTGTTCTATATCATTCATGAGTTCGCCTCGAGAGTTATGAATTTCTAATTTTGGTAAACTATGGTTTTCTATTGGAATATCCTTATCATCAGATGAAATATAAGGAATTTCTAAATCATTTTCAGTATCTGTCGAAGCATCTGTTGATAAAGAATCTGATTCAATTTTATTTTCTATTTGAGAACGATGAAACTCTGGTACAATTATAGAAGTTTCATGAGCTGGACTACGAGGACGTGATTCGTTATCATGTTCTTGATATTGAGTATTAATTACTTCTACTAAATTATGATTAGTTTCGTTGTTCTCATTATTATCAATATTTTTTTCAGAATGTTTTAAACAGACATGTTTAAATTCATTCATTTCTGATAATTCTTTTGATTTTTTCTCATTTTTATTAACAGGACTTACGTTTTGTAAGAATGCTTGCATAGTAGGACTAGGTACTGGTGCAGGATTTAATTTTTTTTGACACTCGGATATTTGATCAACAAAGCTTTTAAATTTTGTATCTAAGGTTACAGACGAGCCAGATTTTTTAACCACTATTCCATTATTATTACCAGCTAACAAGTATAACTTTTTTAATTCTAATGAACGTTTAGTAGCAATACCTTCTGTAGACTGTGTTCGATTAAGTTCATATCCAGGATTGGCAAATGGAATAAAATTTGGTCGATTTTGAGCTCGATTTACTATTTCTGCAATTTTAGGATTTTCCGGAACTAAAGGATCAACTTTTGTTTCTTCTATTTTACGTTTTGGTTGAATACTTTCGCTTACAATTATATTTGGAATACTGTGTTTTGTTGGTATTTTATCATCTCGCTCAAATTCAGAATCCGTAGATATTTCTGTGGCAGAATTACTACTATCAGAACTCGATGTATAAAAATCAGTAGCAACCTGAAAAAAAAAATTTAGTTTTAAATACTATTAAAAATATGATAATATTTATATATACCAAATGCATTTTTAAATATATATATATATATATGACATATATAAGCATTTGTAAGATATCAACAAAATAGGAAATAATATCTATACAATACAGTATGATCCATTTAACGTAAGACACTTAATATTTCAAAAAGTAAGTATTTACATTTTTAATAATATTTTTTTAAACATTTTTTAATTTTATTATTTTTTACATTTTTTACTTTTTTGAATTAAAACTGTATATTGTAATTTAAAAAAGTAAAAAACAAAAAATAATAAGGTTAAAAAATGTTATTGTGTAACAACTTCATACCATGTAATAAAAATATTTCCAAAAACATAAATACTTTTTGAAATAATGAGTGTTTTACGTTAAATGGATCACTCTGTATATTATCTTCTATTTGAATTTAAATACTAATAAATAAAATGTTTTATTATATTTAATTTTTCAAATATATAACATGTATATTATAAACGCATCTTGATATAAAACATAATATATATACCATTATAAAACACATATTTATGATTATTTGTTATAAGTTAATATACATTAAATAAAACTTTGATTAGTAAATACAATAAAGCAATCATATAAAAAAAGACAGTATTATTGTATTTAATTACATACAATAAAATTAAGTGAAATAAACAAGACATATCAAAACAAGCCTTTCACCCAATAGTAAAAAATTCCAGTTCCACAAGCCAATTAAATGAATGAACACATTAAAATAATTATATTTATCTATAGATTTTAAACTTATAATTAATTTTTAGTTAAAATCAGTTGTTACTAAAATTATATTGTATCCGCATGTAACACGTCTCTGTCTTAATAACACATTACAGACCAAAATATTTGTTCAACAGAATTTGTTCAGCAGTTCAAATTTTGTGTTGTTGGGTAAAATATTAAAGTGAATTTACCTATTACTAAACCTAATACTAAGAAAATTTTGTGTTTGTTAGTTTTTTTATGTTTACAATATTTTTGTTTTAAGCGAAATATGAATATTAGTATTTTAAACACTCATAATTTGTTTAAAAATAAAAATATCTTAAAAATTCAAGAAGAGAACATAGATAATGTTCTTACCTTTCAAAATGACAAAGAGTAATTTAATTCACTTTCATATTTAAGCTAATTACACAAAATTGGAACTATTCAATGAAGATTATTGTATGTTATGCTTTAGTAAATGGAGACAATATACAAAGTACAACATCCTCTTAGATTTTATCAAATAATAGTTTGTTAGTTTATCTTCTTGATCAATTTGAAATATACAAGAAAATCACAACATAAATATAGATATATTTATATATAGATATATATAAATTAGTTAAATTCACAATAATATTAAAATATAAAAGGCACATTATATTAAATTTACTAAAAATTAAATTATTGAAACACAAAGAAATCACAACACTAAATTCCCATTATTTTTACCTGATTTGTATATTCCATATGATACTTGAGAGAAAGGCTTATTATGTATATCTGTGAAGATTCTATACTATAATTTCTAGCTTAAATTTTATTATTTTTTTATACATTTTAAGTATTTATTATTTATTTTACTATATTGAAATTTACATAACAATACATTCTTTTTTGGGTTGTTTATTTTCATACTTTTTAATAGCCTTTTCAACTGTAGGTGTATATTTAGGATAAGGTTCGGTAGTAACTGTATTTAATTTAGTTGGCTTACTATAATTTTTACTTTCCATTATTTTTTTAGACAAGATGGTGTCATTAGTTAAACTATTTGACAGAATTTTATCATTGTCTTTAATTAAATCATCATGGGTTTTTAAACTAGAACTAGTATCATTATTTTTTGATTGCTGTCTTCTATTATTCTTTACACAATCTATTGAAAATTCAGAAGTTTTTTTTTCATTTGAACAATCGTTATCAATTGAAAACATGACATCTTTTTCTATTAAACTATTCATATCTGTTATTGATTCATCAGTAGAAATTAAATTTGAAATCATAGGAAATTTCTTTGTATTTTCTGTTACCGATTTAAGATTAGCACCATCTTTCATTTTTTGTACATATACATTTTTAAACTTATTTTGAAAATTACAGTTATTTAATGGGACATCACATTTTTTTATTGGAGATTTTTGAACATTAGTATTTGTAATTGCAAGATTATTATTGAGACTACAATTACCTGTATATTCAGGATTATTAATAAAATTAGTATTTAACGAATTGGGAGATTCTTCAATATTTACTGTATTTTTATTAATATTTTTTTTGAATGATTTTGAGGTTTGATCATTTCTAATAGATTCACTATGTTTATTTAAACAAATCATAGAATTTTCTATTGATTTGGGAGGCGTAAAAAATATCACCTCTGTATCAGATCCAGTATCTGTAGTAGCAGATGATATATTGGGGATACGTAAACAAACTTCTTGTTTTCTTATTTCCCGTGCTTTAATTTCTTCTTCGCCTTCAGTTGCTGTATCACTCTCATCATCTAAAATATATTAAATAAATACATATAATGTAAGAAAGTTTTATTAGATAAATAGGATTTAAAAAAATTTAAATGCAGAAAGAAAATATTTAAAATATAAATATATAGTAATATTACCACCACTATCAAATTCTTTGTAACTAAAACGGTCCTGTGACTCATCAGATTCATTTTGTGAACTTAAACCATCATCTTCAAAATTTATGTTACATAAATTGTCATTATTATTTATTGGCAGTAATTTTTGTTCTTGATTATCATCATTTAAATCTAGATTTTGATTCTCGTCACTTTCACTATCACTAAAATAAAACATTGTCAACACTCAAAAAACAGTTTAATAATAGTTAAAAAATTATTTACTAACCTAAATTCCGATAATTCATCGGAAGATAACATTTCATTAGCTGAAGCACCAAAATTACGATCAGTCCATTCATCTTCATCCATTTCACTCAAGGCCAAATCTTCTTCTAAATCTAAATTTTCAAATTCTACTCGTTCTGGTGTTTCACCTCGATCTAATGATTCCATTGATGCCTTAGTCTGATATACAATTAATAAAGCATTAATAACTAATAAACTTAATAATACTTAAATAATATACTTTATCAGGAATTTTGGCTAAAACAATTGGTTTAATTCCTAAATCTGGTTCAGTCTTTTGTTCTAGTTTACGCCTAGATCTCATCTGCTGTGTCCCAGACATTCCAAAGTGTTGAGAACAGTAGAAACGATTGTCATATTTTCCTTCACGGTCATACATATAATTACCTAATCTCAGAGTTGTATGACAATATTCACAACGGAAACAACCACGGTGAAAAAATCTGCCTTCTGCACTTAACCGTTCCATTAAGTAAACACGATTTTTACAAAAATGGCATGTTTCACTTCCACCTTGTGGAATTATTACAGTATTTTTAGTACCCTAAAAATAGTAAATGAAAATATATTTTAATTTCAATTTTTTTTTTTTTTTTGTATAAATTTCTATTAAGAAAGTAATATAGAACCAATACAATATTATCAAATAGAAACTAAACCAATAAGAAAAGGCCAGAAAAAATTTAAGAAATTCTTTGATTAATTTTCATTAAAATTTCAAGATTTAATTAATAATAATTATTAAAATAAAGAGCTATCCTAAGTAAATTTTTATAAAATGATCATATTTGAGTAGTTTTCAGAACATTTTGTTAAAACATTCAAATACATATTCTGATTACTTAATTAGCCAAGTATTTAACTATAAAAAAGTAAGATATAATAGTTGCATATGCTGGTCACTATCAGTGGTATCTTGAAGTATAAAAACACTGGTCAGTTTTTATACCGAAAAAAATATGTCAAACAGTATTAGCCAAGATTGCTCAATATTTTATTAAAACAGGTGCTTATGCAAATGTACAGATTTGTTCTATAATAATTTTTTGACAGTTGTGTTTTTTTTTTAATTTTAGAAATATCCTGTAAGTATAAAATATTAGCTAAAAATGTTTACTCACAGATCTTTGCAGTAAAGGCTGTTCGGGCTGTTTATTTATAGTGGCTAAATGTGCAGCCATTGCAGAAACTTTATTAGCACCACGTAAACCTTGATCTAAAATGTTGCCATCTTTAATTTTTCTATTTAATTTATTTAAATTATCATCTATTTCAAAGAATTTTTTGTCATTGTTGATACTATCTTGATATCCTTTTACATGAAGTTTTTTCTTAATTGCACTAACCTAATATATTTAATATATTTAATTTATTATAAAAAAAATTATATTTAAATATTGATTTATATTTTTAAATAAAAATGTAAAATGATATTAGTAATTATACTTTATCGTCAAATTGTGGGCGACTCCATTTAGGTACCTTTTCAGTACCATTTTTAATGTGTTTAGCATGTACTTTACTTTCTTCGATCTTACGTTCTATTTCTTTTACATTCCAATCACTTTTATCAATTTTTCCTATAAAAAAATAGTATTTTACATATGTAAAATAATTAATAAACTATACAATTAATATAAATCATACCAATAGCCCTCATTAGGTCTTTAGGTTTTTTATCAGGTGCTGGCCCACCTTTAAGTTTTGCTTCAATTTCTTTAGCTCGCACTGAAATATCCTCTTCCATTTTATACCGAGGAGAAGAACAATCTTCTTGTACACGAGTGTCTCGTGGCTTAAATAATAAAAATTAAAATTAAAAAAAAAAAAAATTGCAAATACAGTATATTGTTAAAATTATGTCAGTATTATACAAACATATCTTTCTCCACCATAGGTACATTATTATTTGCAAATATAACAATATTGCCGTATTCAAAAAAGACACAAATACTTTAAAAATGAGTATATGAATATACAATTTAAAATTAAGCATATCATAATTCACAAGTATAAGAGGATCTTAAAGTAATTTTATTGTTTTTAGGTTTAATTTAACTCATACATTTTAATATCAAACTGAACTGCTTAATTTAGTTTAGTAACAGTTTGACACACATAATCATTAATGCACAAAACAAATCACTTGTTAATTCATTTAATGTATAATTAATTAATTTAATTGTTTTTAAACTTGATTAAAAACATACACAAATTAGTTCAAAATAATTTAATACAGTAGCAATTGTTTATAGTAACTTTCAAAAAGGAAGACAATTGCTGTTGTAACCAGTACTTCATTAAATAAAATAATATAAGATAATAATTATAGGACAATTAAAAATGATAGTTATTAATATAAAATATATAAATACATATCATATAACTATAATAGTTAGTAACTATTATTAGAATAGAACATTTCAATAACTTAAAATAATTATACAGTTTTTTTTTATTGAAAAAAAAAATGTATTATTTGGATAAGTTAAGAAAAAGTCACACACTAACACAATAACCACAATTTTCAACACATTCTCCTTACGCTTGGAAATAATTTTTTCTCCAACTCTCTAGCTCGTTCTTTAAACTCTTCATGGTTATTTTCTAAAAACTCATCTTCTTCAGGTTCTCTTATATAAATTTGCTGCATCCGTAAATGTAGTTTTTTTTTTATTTGTGCCTTATTATTAGTAAAAATATTATTATATTGTTATATTAAATTCAGTCATTACTTAAACACATTTTTATATAATATAAACATTTTTTTCAAAGATTATATCATCAAATATAATAAACTGCATTTAATTACCAATGATCCATTAATTATGTTAGTGCGTCGCTTTCTGTTGCGTCTTTGCATAGAAGAAGTACTTTTATCAATAGTAGATATATTATTAATGCCTGATCGCTTCCTTGACTGTGAAATAGGTTTTACCAATGTAGAAGGTTTTGAATAAGGGGCAAACATATTATTTCTAGCAACATGGATTCTAAAACGACTTTCTGCTGGTGCTGGTCCATGATCACTATCTTCCTAAAAATGTATTTAAAATAATATTGAATTATATTAATTATAATACTAAATGTATAAAATAAATTAAATACCAATTTTGGATGATTTATATGTGGAATTTCTCGCCTAAATGTATCATATACTTGTGACAAATAAGATAACATGGCTAAAATATCAGGTATATCACACTGTTCCATTTCAATACCAGACATTATCTAAAAATAAAATATGTAAGTATTTTATTATTTTGTAATATTCAAAATTAATAATAATATAAAATAAACTTACTGGAGGAATTCCAAATTCATGTTCTAAAATATCAAAAGCTAATTGATTATTTTTTGCCACATCAGATGACGAAAGAGAAAAGAAATCTACCAAGTCTGGACGGTATCTATGTATAATTGCACATAATGCTAAGCCATTTTTAAACGATTTTGCAAAATCTTCAACAGATATTGAATCATAATGTTCAACTTGAGTTTTTAACCAATGATGTAATGTTTCTTGATTTACTTGACTTTCTAAAAAATTATTATATTAATTATTAAGTATTTGTATATATTTTTTAAATACTATTGTTTATTGACATATAAATAAAATTAACAAAAAGCACACTGTTAGAAAACACAATATTACACAGTACACACGAATAAGTTTTGTGTATATTATATTATTCACCCTTTATTGCAGGATCAAGTGCAGCCAAACGGACTGTTTTCAAATATTTAAATAAAAATATTTTTAATAGAAAAATAATGATAAACATAAAACAAAAAACAAAATGTTAAGATAGTTTACCTTTTCGTCTTCGTTTTTTGGGAACATCTTGGACTGAAGTAATTGTTTGGCGAGGAGCTTTAAGATATTTTTCCACAACCATCTTATCATCACAATCAAATAGATGTACAACTTGCACAGGTAAAACAGCGTGTGTATTTAGATTTGGATATCTTGTATGAGGATCAACAGTGTAGCCAGCTATATTCTTTTGTAAATTTTCAGGTGTTGTTTGACCAAGAATATGATAGATTGACTCTCGTTCAGCTAATACATCTAATGGATTAGAATCTGGAGAGCCCCAATTTCGAATAGCCCAACACGTATCCATTGAACTCAAAAAACCACGAGCACAACCAGAGCCAGTGGGCCAAAATGGCTAAAATATAATAATATAAGTGTTACAATTAATATTTTTTGATTATAAATATATGTATTCTTTTATACCTCTAGTAAACTATCTCCAACTAATAAAGTCAAAAGTTTATGACCATTTCTTTGGACCACATGACTAGAATTTTCTGCAGCATACATTGAAGTAAAATCAAACATAGCTACATCAGGTTGACCATAATGATTGACAGCAAATTCAAGTTGAGGCAATGAGTAATTTGTTGAAAAATTTGCAGCTTCTTTAGCATATTCTGTTAATGCTTCTTTATTAATATTTTCTAGAGCTAACAATTTAGCAACATCGGCATAATCCTATAAGTAAAATGTACATAGATGAGGTGTTTAATCTACAACATATCTGAGGTGAAAACTAAAATATTTTTATTTGCTATTACTCATTACTAAAGGTCAGAAATTTTATGATTGTATTTTTTATGAGACTATGCAGGTGGATTCTTAATACTTATTTCTTTACAATTCATATTGCACTGAATTAAAGAATAAAAATTGTAGGCACAAAAAAATGCATATATTTAAAATAAAAGAATAATTAGTTTGATGTGGAATTATTTTTGATTATAACACATTTTTTGAAGTATAGCATATAAAATATCAAAATGATGGATAGATACTGGCGATTTATACAAAATCGCATAGTTGTCATAATAATATTGTTATAGAACTGCTATGATTATTGTAATTTATAACATTTTATACATAAGTACCAGGTTTTAAAAAAATCAACAGACACCCTCCCTCCCAAGAGAATTATAATTAATAAAATAAATATGCATTATTTTGAAAAAAAAACTATTTCAATGGGTACTTTTATATATTATAGGTATCTATTACATATAACTTAATATATAAGTTGAATGCATTAAGAGAATATTAAGAGAATATTTTGCCAATTTTTAAATCATGAAACATCATATATTTTAAGAGAATATTATTCTGACCTTTACTTATTACTAGAGTTAGGATGTTGATGACCTAAAAAACACACAAAAATGCTCTAAAAAAAATGCAAAAAAGCCCTAAAAAAAGTGCAAAAATGCTCTAAAAATTTCAAAAAATGACCTTAAAAATGATCTAAAATACTATAATAATACTCGATAAGCGTGTATGATC